>QLOO01003112.1:0-34739 GCA_003313855.1 Suillus sp. MG131 | reverse complement strand
GCCTTGGCCAGCAGTGTGGCCGCCCCTGGTCCGGGCAACTGTCCTGAAATGGCAGCTCATGCGCAGTGACGATAAAAGAGTGGACAAAGCGGCCACCCGCCATGGACAAAGCCCAAAGGAATCCTTTCATCCGCACTCCCACCAAAGCACCTACGAGCAAACGTATTTGAGTGGCCGAACGACTTTCCAGGTTTACCAACACCCCCTTCTACTGAACAGTTAGCTCTCTTTCATTACCTACACCCCTATCACACGTCGCGATACTCTACAATGGCATCTCGCATTCCTAATGTCACACGTCAGACCAAGGTTAACAACCCCAGTGGTTATTATCTCAGATGCCGCGATGTAGATGGCACGTCTGTCATGATCACTCAAACTGCTACTGGTCTTGGCGCGCATACGCGCTGGATCTACCCCGAACAAGACACGAACGATGATGCAGAGGAAACGGGCATGGATGTAGACGAGGAGGGGGACGCCACACCACCGCCGAGCACAACGACGTGTTTTCCTCAAACTCCTATGACGCAGCATGCGTTCGACGCGGGTTCTGTTCTTCGCACACCCGTGAAGAGGCCTCGGCCACTTCAGCGCAGCCCCGAGCGCATCGGCTTCAAAGGGATCGACTTCTGGCACAACAATTCACTGGGCACTCGCACTGTCGAGCAGACTGACTCTGGTATTCGCATGAGATATGTACTGCGGAGGCCCATTGGTTCTGCCACGAACTTGACAAGAGAGCAAATTCTCGAGCGCGAGTTCCAGAGGAACCACGAGACCTTTTTGACTCAGGTGGGGAATTTACTCGGCCGCGAGGAGAAAGAACGAGTGGCGAGAGAGATGAACTCGACTTTGGCGGCAACGGATGGATCTGTTGGTGCGGGCACTGCAAGACATGTCCACTTTGCCTCGCGTGAGCCGTCTATCTTTATCGAAGAGGAAGAGGAAGTATCAAAGTTTGGAGTTGGGCCTACGGGTGAGAGATTGAATTCGCAAGGTCTCCCTATGCTCGGAGCACATGGGACTGTCATCATTGACCCCACGTTCAAGCCTCAAGTTCGACCGACGCTGCCTGCCCCAAAGGTTCCACAGATGCAGACCGAAGCTACTGACAACCAAGAGAGCACCAAGCATCTCGGCAGCATCACCGTCGAGGGGAAGGAATGGCAAGTCTACAAAACCTTGAGGCCTGGGAAGGACGGACAACCCCGAATTATCAGGTCATCTCCTGTGCAACCCAGGACGCGTAGACCTCGGAAGAGCATGGGATTATCACCTCTAACGAGGCAGCCTACCATTTTGATTGACGTCATCTAAGGGCAGCCTATCATCCATTTGGAACTATTAGCTTAGGAGGACATACCTCAGGCCTCATGTGTCGTTATGCTCAATGTAAATACTTATGCGTTCACTATTTGCACCCTCATCACACATATATGGATTTGTACAGCACTGGCCAGTAGTATCTTTACGATTATGCCTTAGAATAAGATGTATTTATTTTTGAGTGGCTTGAAAATGCATCCCTTGAAGAGTTATCCTGATCGGAGCTAGCTTGGGCGCCGTTACCCTCGAGTATGTATTCATCCGATTCCGCACTCCTCAAGAACAATGATAAGTAATGTGGTTTGCGGGCTGTGACTCCCTCGATCCGATATTAACTCGACAAACAGAGCTAGCGCAGTTCGGTCTTACGTGGAATCTACATGCCCGAGCACAAGTCGTTATTAGGGTGCCTTGGCAATCTATCCGATACCTCGGCCTCAGCTCGTAACTTTGAATTTACGTTATTACGCATGTGCGTGCAGTTGAAGGATCTTTCAACATGTATGGACCTGAGTGTAGCGACGTTCGATGCATTCGCATGAGGTGTACATATCTTATGGCTCCGAGCGTCGAGCATGTGTTTTCAAAGCTCGTCCAACTTCAACGAAGGATCTCGAAATGGACAACACGTCAAAGTCATTTGTTGCTGTGCGCGTTGATGGCGGTTGATGGCGGTGGTACCGGCGATGGTGATACCGATAAGATACTACAGGCGGTACGATCCTCCATGGGAGATGCAATGGAGGCTGGAGACATCGATGTTGAATAAGTAGGTGACGTTTCCAACGTAGGGAAGGGCGAGGGCAGCAGACGAGTGGAATTTGGCGCGATGGAGGGCGCATGCAATGGTAAAACTTGACTTGTGAATTGGTACTCTGCAGTGGACAAGCCAAGAGTCAATGAACCCGAAGAAGCACTCAGTTAAGCACAGGCTGACAAAGCTGGCACCACGGGCCACCCAAACCGAGAAGGATGTGACCCCGAAGCAAAATCAACTCCGCCTAATCGCGTCCGAGTTACAAATCCGTTTACATAATAAAAACATCAGAGTTATGTACAACGTTGACACTCATGAAGCTTTGAGACTCATCTGACTCAAGACAGGCTTGAATCGATGTGCGGCCTGTCAATAGATAGGCCGCTGTCTGTCTTTCTGAGGGAACTATGTTACCATCTCATTTGGAATGCTAACAGGGCACTACACACGGCTTGTGTCCTCAGGTTGCGGAACCCGACTAATCACTAGTCACTACTTACCCCATTCTTTTGCATTTATCAGGTGACGGCCTTCTCATGCCACCCGAATTTTTATTTAAAAGATCCTGATGGACCTTATTCTTTCATCAAAATCAATGACACTCCTTCCTGGTCTGTTTTTCGCAGTCATCTCTGGCCTCACTGGCCTCTCTGCTGCCACAGAGCTGCAGCAGAGGGCTGACTATACTGCGACTTGCCAGGAGATTGCTGCCGCTGTCTCCTCTGCGTCCAAAGTGTACTACAGCGGTGAGTGCACTCAATACTCATTACTGCAAGAGGGACTAAGTCATGCATAGGGTCATCCGAATACATCAAGGATAACGAGCACTGGGCTTCTTCCAGTTCTCAAACTTCTACGTGCTCATTTGAGCCCGCGAACGCTGAGGATGTCGGAATCGCTGTAAGTTTCATACAATACAAATTTAATGCTGCTTGCTAACGAAGACTAGCTCCAAATATTGGGCAAGAACCAGACCCCATTTGCAGTGAGCCCATCCGCTATTTATTCTGCGCTCCGATCGTCACCCGGCTCTGTTATAGGTCAGAAGCGGTGGTCATACAGCGAACTCAGGGTTTTCGTCGACACCTGGAGTCCAAATTGCTTTGTTTCAATTTTCGGAAGTCGTATACGATGCGAATGCCCAGACAGCAACTATTGGCATGGGGTTAATTTGGGATAATGTCTATTCCGAACTCGACAAATACGGTGTGACCGTCGTAGGAGCAAAGACTACTGGTGTCGGGGTCGGCGGCACCGTCCTTGGAGGAGGTAGGTTCACCTGCTCATGGAAAAACATCGCTAATCAGACGTTTTATTTCTGACCAGGATATACATATCTCAGCAACCAGTACGGTTTGTCAGTCGACAACGCCGTAGCATTTGAGCTTGTGATGCCCAATGGCACAGTCGCGAATATCACAAGTTCTTCAAGTCCAGATCTATTCTATGGCCTTCGGGTAAGTATCTTCAATGACATGCACATAGCCAGCATCTCATTTTGTTTAGGGAGGTTTCAACAATTTTGTGCGTGATGATGTTGCTCCGCAGGTGCACGTGCTGATCTGCCGCAGGGAATTGTTACCACAGTGACTATGAAGACATACACTCAGTCTCAAGTCTGGGTACGCATTCGTATTTCTGCATTAGTGCGATCCTAATGGTCACAAATCACAGGGTGGGCGTATCTCGTACGCGGAGGCTCAATGGGATACAGTCAATACGGCTGTAGCTAACTTTGTGTCGACGGTCACCGATCCCAAAGCTTGTGTGTATAGTACAACCGACTACGCGTCCGGGGTGGTGCGTTACGATTGATTCACGTGAGGATCATATCCGAGCTACTGATTTCCCAATAGGTAGTGATAATGAACATTCTGTTTTATGATGCACCCACTTACCCAGATGGCATTTTCGATGAACTACTGGCAATCCCACACTTTGATGAGGACATCTCGACGAGGGCCTATTCGAACCTTGTTCAGACTTTACCTGCGAATGCTTCATCGGGCCTAAGGTACGTCATATAGTCTTCAGCGATTGGTTTGCCTGGCTCAGTTGGAGACAGGGCTATGTTCCACTGGGTGCCTATTGAGCAATTCACGCTGCCTATCTTAGAGATGGTCAAGAACCAGACGCTGGTGAGTCGCGCTTTTCACCTGATCAGGACACCACTTACCACAGCGTCCAGTATTACGGCGAACTGCTGTCAGAATCAAGCGGATTTTTGATCTCATACGATCTCATCCCTTTCCTGCCTTCACTCTACAGTCACTCCGACACGCCATCTGCTTTCCCTTCTTCACGAGATTCAGGACAGGGATACTCGTTCATTGAGGTGTATTACGGGTGGACGAATGCGAGCGATGATGAGGTGATGCTCCGGCTTGGTGCAGAGAGCGCTGCCTCCATGAAGCAGTTTGCCGTGGACGCTGGTCAGGACGTTGCGAATGCATTAATATACCCCAATTGCGCGCCTCCTGGCACGGCTTTAGAGGATATGTATGGGGATGCTGTGTCGACTCTGCATTCTATTAGGAGTGCCGTGGATCCAGATAATGTGATGGGACTCACGGGAGGATGGAGATTCTAGACTGTTGGACATGGCATAGCGCATATTATATACCCACTTGTACTTACCGTCGTCCTTTCCTCTTACCCACCACTCTCTTTCCTTCACTGTCATTTTACACTTTAATTACTTCGTCGTTCGCATAGGATAGATATCGAACGAATTTTATTGTTTTCCTTGACCTAACGCTCAAAGCATGATCTAACTCGTAAGCAACACCCCCCGGCGGCTTCACTTGCTTGCATCCCACCTCGAGCTACTGACGCTTAGACCAGCTCAGCACATAGATTGTGTCACCGATGCTTGCTCGCGCCTGGCAGACGAAGCTGGAATTTTGATACTTCTGCAGTACTGGACATTTGGGTATTTGATGACGGATACAATAGTTATGGACTTTCGTTTGAATCACTCATCTCTGGTGTTCAGAATAATGATATACTACTAGATAACCACCATTGCTCGTTTGAGACAAAATGACGGGTGCCCCAGCAAGCGCACAGGATCTCGTCTACGTCCCGTCTGATATTTCATACATATGCCATCTCTGTTTTCCAGGTCCTTCAGAATGAATACCACTAAATCCATGACAAAGCTCCAAATAGACAATACAACAAAACTGCAAACAAAATCTACATGCACCCAGCATAGTGCACAGGGCACATCGCTTAGATTGTTCCCCGTGCTACACATCACTGCTATTTAGTACGTGTCTGAGCTCCTGGAAAGCAAATGTAGTCATTCTGGTTCCTCCGTCGGACCTGGCCACGAGCTTGGCGTGATGTTCTCAAACGCTAAGGATGAGACGTGGCCCCAGCACAAACATCTGTAACATCTGTACAAATTGGAGGATGCCAGAATAGATAGCACTTCCCATGAAAGTCGTGTCCTGCAGAAATGATGAGGGAGTGCGGATGGATTAGTCACAGATCTGCGCACCAAGAGTTTTGGAGATAGTAAACCGAGGTTGAAGAAAGATACAGCTGCAAAGCTAGGACATACGGACCTTTAGTTGAAACGAGATGACAACATCCAAATCACCCAACTCACGCTGCGAAGTACAGCACGTGACTTCTGAACAACACCGTGTAATAATCCCCGATGGTCGGTCCTGTCAATGATCGCTGTAGTTCATGGAAGTGTTTTATAACGATCCAGACCGCAAGAAACAAGGCAAGGATCTCCCATACAACAGTGGGTATCCAAATCTCATGATTTAGATTCATCCCATTTGTGTCAATGACGATGGAACACTGATGGTTGCCAGATAGGACGAGCTCCTCTGGCATTCGCTGTCCATGAGTCTCAAGTTTTTTGTCAATATTTAAAAAACGTACCCCCTGAAGCGCTGATGTTTGCCATTACGATCATAACCCCAGAAGCAATCGTGGAAGCCAGCCAGACCACAACGAGAAGGATCAGCATCTTTTTGGATCCCTGGTACATGGCATATATTCGAGCCATCATTATGACTTGTATGAAATTCCAGTTAAGTCAGCATTCAGTAAGATACCACAACTAAACTCACCGCCTAACATAGCGTTGACGACGACAAATATCCAAGCCTGCATAAACCAGAATATAGTGCCTGAAACATCTAGTTACTGGCGCGCTTTCGTGGGCTAAATGAACTGACAGCTGTTACTGTCGTCATGTTGAATCAACCAGCCGACCGAGAATGCCACTCACCCCTGCGCAGGGGTGCAATTAGTAGTTGAATATACACGGCAGCCTGAGGCTTCGGCAAAGAGTACCTACTATATCTGTGTTCGAGACTGGGAGACTCCCTGGATGTCGTTGTTCAGACGAGATGTACCATGTATTTGAGGATACATACACAGCATGATTATGCTGATTGTGAGAAGAGGCTTATTGGAACAGTGCAGCGCCATCCAGTTAACCTTGCAAACATACACAGAATATAGTATCCCAACGTAGCGCACCTAGCATGCGTCAAAATCAGCACGGTTTCGTTTGTAATATAGTATGCGTACACCAATATAAAGAGCAGTCATGTGGGACCAGCGCTGCATCTTCCCCGAATAAGCTGTATATCCCTTTTCTGTCTGATACATGACTTTACTCACCCAGATCAAGTCGAACTTTTGAAGCATTCAATTTTAGTGATGGTTAGGCTGGTAATTGCCACATTAACTTACCTCTTGCCCGCATGTCAGTGCTCGAATGTCATATCAGTATCAACAATTCTCTCGAAATATATCATGTCATCTTGCTTACCCCAATCATATATGACCACGGCAGAGGATAAGACTGGGAGACCACAGTTAACGATAGTGAGATGTGACCAACATCATTCGAATTGCTCTCTACGAACCTGCAAAATAGCTGAAAATGATTATCCAATGAAGGAACGGCCACCAAGAGGGATTGCTTGGGGCTAAAGTCATACTGGGGAATAGTGGGCTTCGTAAATTGACATTAAGGGTGAAGATATACATCCAGCGCTTGATATTTGTCACTTTCAACGAGATCTTGATTGTTCACAGCAACTAGTAGCACCTAGATGTAGAAACACCTAGAGCTGCGTGACCGTCATGCTGAATCCGCCTCTTGCTTCTAGTTCTTGATGATCCGTATTCATCGCTCTCATTTTACGGACCTTCAATACACGACCACACTGATCGGCCTAGCAGATGACTGATAACCTGTGATATCAGTCATGTCTTAATTTCTTGGCGAGAAGACTGTCCTCACCTGAAACATGAACTTAAAGTTCAAACCCAAGCCTAGTAAGCATACGAGATAATGTTTCAAGTCCATCTTGAGCAGAGATTGGTGTTAGTATCACCGCCGATAGCCAACACCGCCCGTCTTGACTCTTGCGGATTATTAATGGCATAACTATGTCAAGAAACAGGCTAACGTAGCATCACTGGTAATACGACATCAGTGGCGAGAAGGACCATGAAGACGATCAAAGAAATATTACTCAGTTTCTGATTCCTCTTGTTGGTAGGCGAGACTGGAATGGATGGTAAGTGCACACGTGATGAGTCTCGTTGTGTCAGGGAAACCTGGGCAGAGGTTGGTAGCATCAATAGTTCCAAGCGGTAGGAGTGGAAGGGCACGGTCCGGCAGTAAATGAGTAAATATCAAGAGAACAACTTCATCAACGCAGCCTGAATACTCTTTCCCAGTAATAGAGACCATATGTGCAGAATTATTCGCGCGAGGTTCAGTATGAAGCATGGATAGAAACACAAGTATTGATCTCGCTCTACTCGGATCGTCGCACTGAGACCAAGCAGTTGAGAGACCGCACTGACAACGACTTGCGGGAATTGTTGGATCATTCCTGAAAAAAAGAAGACGTCTGCTAGACTCTGAAACATGAAAGGATGGAGTACTTGCCTGACCGAAGCGGCCTGGAATGTGGGTGAGAAGCCCAGATGATGCCAATGTAAAATCCATACATGCAAATACGGAGGATAACACGATAGGTCCACTAGGTACTGACTGCACCCAATCGGCTATACGAGAACTGGTCGCCTTGTCATGAGCCTGAAAAAGATGGCTGCTAGGTATACTGCACCTGGGGCGTTACCATCCTACAGTGCTTCATTGTTAGGATCTACAACTTGAAGGACCTCCAGTTGGAATCGGGTAGGTGTAACTCTAAGGGCCAGCACATAGGAATGAGGCTGCAAATAGGGTAAGTACATGCATAAGAATACGTTCAACTAATGTACCGTGATATCACACTGAATCTCCCCGGTCTGTTGGAATCTGAGTACCGAGTATTCGGGGCAGTAGGAGAATACCCTGCATCACCTTGTCCGTGAACTGACGTCGTCAATTTGTGCTTCTAGCAAGGAATGTGCGTAAGTAAAAATCAAGGTGCACTGCTCACATCAATACACGGAAGACGTTTGAAGCGGGTCCGGGGCTTTCCGTACTCAGTTTTGCGTGCAATACTTGCTGGCTTTGATTGAGGCTCTCAAGATCTCAAACTTCAAGTTGCGCACTATGTTATGTAGTCACGTTCGAAGAAGTTTTATCACAGAGGCATTGATTTGCTTGGTAGTTTTTCCCAAATTGTACTTCCCCGCAGATGAATCAGTATCCTCGCAATATTTGTGAGATAGAAGGTTTACAGCTCACCGTCTCAGTCAACTCATGTACTTTCCTTGTCACCAGTGTCTCCACTTCTCTCAAAATCGCCCCTTATACTCGGCTCGGAATCCCGTGTCCCCTTTTCCCGCACGTACCTCTCTCCTGTTCTACCGCCCCAGGATCCAGACGTTGCAAGCACCAGCGGAGTCGGATCCGAAGCTGTAGCTCTCGTTGATACACGCGTATTTCTGCACAGACAACTCAATATTGGATGTGAACGGCACGCTGCGTGGCCTGGTTTGTCGTGTCAGAACAGGAGGATGCTCACAAGGAGTGTATCAATAATCTGGATGGTCGGGAGTGTAGTTGCGTAACACATACGTGCACAAGGGCGAGACGGAACGAACCGAGCCCACTTTCCAACGCAACACATGCAGTGCAAGACAAGCGCTCATGAATACAGCATGCGAAATCACTCCCATTATCTCTTCTTGACCATTGACTTCTCCCATTATCGAGCTTAGCCTCTATTTCACTATCGAACCATCTGCAAACACAGCGTCCTTTCTTGATCGACGTCATGCTATACGAAGAGGCCGAGTCAGGCATATCAATGAGACGGGGTGAAGCGCCATCGAAATCACCAGCGCCCGTTGTACCGCTCCGGACGAGCGAGAAGGAGCCACCACCATATGCTGCGCAACACCGTCAGGATGCACTTTGGGAAGGTAAGGAGCCACCTCGTGATTCCCAACAACTTCCTCAATTCCAAGCAGGCGGGAATGAAGCGCTTCCTCCTGATTGGCATCAGTTTGTAATATTGGATGACACTCAATATCAAGACGACACACTCACCATGGTTTCATCGAACCGACCATTACCAGGAGTGCGATTAGGTGAGCAAAGAAAGTGCGACTAGGAACGACGAATTTATGGTATAAGATAGATGTTCCTGGAGATCTCGTTGATCCCGAATGCGAATGGCACATCTCACCGCTCGGTCGGTCCTACTTCGTCAACCACAAAACTCGGACCACATCATGGAAGAAACCAAAGCCAGAACGTCCAGCAGGGAGCTTGACGCCGGAGTGCATCATCGAGGGTCACTCCGAATGCATATGGAGTCTTGCGTGCTTGAAAGCGAGTTGCAATGTGATGAGCGCGTCGGATGATGGTTCGATTCGTCAGTGGAAAAGAGATGGAGAGCCAGTAGGAAAGCCTTTGGATAACAAGGGAGTGATAGGCTCAATGGCAGTATCCCCTGATGAATCAATGGTCGTTTGTGGAAGTACAGACGGTAGACTGCGGCTGTGGAATATAAAGGAAGGCAGGATGATCGGCGACCCGTGGGAGGGGCACGGTGCTGCGGTTAGGTGCCTCGATTGGTCTCCTAATGCCCTGGAGATAGCAAGTGGATCGCAAGACGGCACCATACGACGCTGGAACCCAGATACTGGTCGACAAATAGCACCACCGATAAAGACCAGTCATGGATGGGTTTTCGCCGTCAACTACTCTCCACAAGGCGACAAATTCATCAGCGGCGGGGAAGGAGCGATTTGCGTATGGTCAAGGGACGGCAAGCTGCTTATCGAGATCAAGGGTCATGTCAATGTAGTGACATCATTGTGTTGGTCCAAGGACGGCGCACACATATTCTCCGGGTCATATGATGATACCATCCGAAAATGGCGGGCGATTGATGGGAAGGAGCTCGTTGTTCTTCGGGGTCATACCAACACTGTCACATCCCTCTGTCTTACTCCCAATGAAAGCTATCTTGTCAGCGCATCAAATGACTGCTCCATTCGCATCTGGGATCTCAAAACAAATCAGGCAGTTGGAGATCCACTCTTGCATGATGATAAAGTCTTGGCTGTTGCCATGTCCCCCGATGGAAAATACATTGCCAGTGCTGGACCAGACAAAAAAATATATGTATGGAGCCTGGAGGCAGCGCTCAAAATTGCAGTGCGCATGTGCTTTAGTGTTTCAACCTTTTTCTAATGGTTTTGTTCGTTTAGGGTGTGGATGAGGGCAATGCAAAACTGAAGGCAAGTCATCGCAGCTTCTCTTTCAACTTCACGCTATATCCAACTTTTTCTTAGAGACGTCCAGCCCAACCCAGAGTTGTGCGCCCACCAATCGTGAGCAACCTCATTCCCGCCTACATATCTCGCTACATTATTGATGTCCATCTGCACTTCAAATAGGCCAATACCAGAGGCTCGACGAGATATGTCAGTAGAATTTCTTGTTCTTCAACTCTTGCTAATATGACCTTTGAAACAGGGCAATGATTTCTTCGCTGATCAGTCGGATCGTCGCACGCCTGCAAATACATCCCTCTCCAATTGGCGTAGTTTGTTTGCTCGGCCCACAGATGCGCCTCGACCATCACCTCGCGAATCCCGACACTGGAATTTCAGCTTACTTCCTATGGGAAAATCAAGGCGCACTGTCGATGTAGCTCTAGCTCAAGATGAAGATGTAAGTAGCTCGCCTTCCCTATATTTCATTACATTCAAATGTGTTGCAGAGATATGGCATTACCCCCGAAACTGATGCGGAAGCTGCTGCAGCTATGCAACGCACAGATAGCAATCAGGTCGACAATTCAACGCAACCAGGTCGGCCTGCAGCAGGGGCACAAGCATCTCAAGCACAAACAATCCAAACGCAAGTCTCAACCGGAGGAGCGGAAGTTTATGAAGGAGTGAGCTGCTGTGGAATTTTCATTGGTCGTCGTCATCCTGCTTCGCGTCAATCATGAAGGATGGGAGACGTGCGGCATGCGCATACTTAGTTGAGCTCTGTTACTTGTGTCTGACTCCATCTATCATGATCAATAATGACTGTCTTCCGCACACTCATTTCCACTGTCCTCTTTCGCCAAAAGCATCCCCACCCCTTGTGAACACAGCATCAGGAAGTCGGCTCCGCTTCTTGGTAGTACACATGGTCTTCTCCGTGGGTGCAAGAATTAAGGATTTGAGTTGATCTCGTGTGATTCAAAGGCCAGGATAAACATGTTCACCAACCAAGACTCAGACACCAACCCATTTTCTTTTCTTGATCAAGGTAGGCCAAATTCGTCTCACATAATACTCCCTGCTTCATTTCGCATTTCAGGCCATCGCACTCTTCAATGCAGATCAACATGAGGAAGCAATGCTACTCATCAAAGAACCTGCTGCTGCTTGTCCAAATGCTGATCTTCTCGGGTGTCGTGTCGTGGAAGTAAGTATCATGTGGCCACGCTCAGCAGTCAAAATTGATATTTGCCACTCGCACATTATATATATCCGTGTTTAGCTTGTAACAACAGATTCGAATGCTGCGCATCACAACAAAGCTGCTGTCAACTCAGACGCTTTCTCATCAAGATACATTCATTTGATATATGAGGTCTTGACCGTGGTGCGTCAAGATGATCCATACATAATACTTTTCATAACCTAGGACTTTCTCCAGCTCTTTGGCTGGGATCTCGAGTCCTTTTTACTCATGACACACCAGATACCGTGCTAGGCTTTCCTCTCGGCAGGTGAACCCGATGAAGCCATCGCAGCACATAAATACATGCTGGACACCATTGACGAGCCTGTGAAGACCCACAGCCTTGATTGGTCCAACGGCAAGTCCCAATTGATGTCGCCAATAGTTATCATGCTCACCTGCATTTCACTCAGAATTCCAGGAAAAATGTAGCGCATTGGCTGCGCAAGATGACCGTATTCTCGGCGCATGTACCTCCCTCCACAACTCGATCCCAGGGCAAGAACAAGATGGCTACGATGCAGAATCCAATTTCTTCCATGGAATGCACCCAGTGCGTGTAACATATCTTCCTTATTTTCTCTCTCATGTCGTTCATTATTGTATTCTCAAAATTCCAAGCCACGACCTCAACAACAGTATGGGCGCCTCGAAAAAATCAGGCTCGCTATGATGAAAACCCCTCATCCAGCTCCTTCACCTGTACCACCCACCACCCTACCGCCAGTCGCCATTACTACCACCTTCAAAACTCACTTATAACGCCTATTCGCCAGGCCGCCCCATTATGAAATGCCACCCGTTGTTGATGTTCCTTTTGCACAGGGTCTACAGGTATGCCCGGTCAATGTTTATCACTTGTCTTGGGTGTATGATGCATACACCCACAGCGTAATGCTGCAGCACGTGCTCTTAAGGATGTCGGCGATGACTTGATACGTGATGAAGATTATCATGCACCTTTTACACCGGACCCCAATTTACAACAGCAACAGCAAGCTGTAGTCGCAGTTCAGGTAGACAACAGGGAACATGAACGTGGTCAATCGTGTCGCTGCTGCTAAAGAAATTGGTGAGTGTCTCCGGGTATATCAGTTCTATCATCACTCGTATTATACACTTGCAGCAGAACTTGCTGCATGGATGGGTAATGACATTCTTTTGATCATTTCGCATCATCATACATAGCTACCAGCGAATCACAATACCTTTTGACGTCACCCCAGGGACAATTCCCTGTTAGACTTCGTAGATGACTTGAATTCGTTCTGCACGGACAACGAATTGGAGGACGGCCCCCAAGATGACTCGATTGAAGGGACGATTTCGAAAACTCACAAGCGCTCACTGCCAGGTAACACGTGACCATAAATATTACCGCATAAATGGTCTTGACATACGTTCGGTGGTTGGAAATATATGAAGATTTGTTCTGATATGCCCATGATCAATCATGATGTTGATAATGGAGCATGTACTGCAGGTGCTTACGATTACAACACACGGGTCTCTGCAAGACAGAGATGTCCTCATCGACAGTACGAGATTTGGCTTGGCGATGACAGCGAGTTTGGAGTGTGAGGGTCGATAGATACAATGACCCTGCGGACACAATGCAATGGTGTCATAGAAATAGACATTTGCGCGATCAATGTATTTAAGACCCCTGCGAACGCAACACCAGAGGTGGCCAACCTGACGCTGGTCCACAACCAACTGAAATGCTCTACAGCACTATTCACATAATTAGAGAATATTGTAGGCCAGCATCTGTGTCTCGAACAATCTTGCAGTCAGCGATGGGCTGCAGTTTGAGTTCTGTGAGCATAACAGTACACTAACGAATGTTGCCTAATCAAACAGTGCATCGTTATTGCTCCCGCAAGAATGAACAGGAGCAGGCCTCAGCGTGAGATACCTCCTCGACTGAGTGGAAAGAATATCTACACAGCCAATGAGTAGATGTAGAAGAATGTAAGGCGGATGACTCACCGAGTGGATCGTCACCATGATCCCACAGTTCATCCCAGGACATGTCAGACTTTCCAAATTCCAATGATCTCTCTGTGATCTAGCGTTCGATCAAGTTCGAAGGATGCCCGAATCTGCTGTGACAATTCAAGTGATGTATGTGATGACCTATGAACTGACAGTCAGTTTTCAAATACAGGCTGCCATGAACTTTCTTACAAGACTTCAATACAACCCATGCTACAGATCTCTCGAATGATAGTATTCGGATAGCTGAGAGTCTCGTCTCTTCTTGGTTGTTGGACCTGTAAGTGCCTGCGGGCATGCGCTCGGAAAGAACTTGAAGATTCTTTCCACTGATGACTGTAAATAGAGTGTGTGAAGACCATTCATCGGTGAGGTGATATGGAGCGACCCACCTTCAGGTATGATACACTAGCCTTCCGAGATGCTGGGCATGATTGGCGCGATGAAGTAGGACTCGGACAATGAATAATGGTAGCTTGGTAGCTTCCAGGATGATTCAAGCTTTCCCACGATTTCTCTATTGCCTAACATTCTATCGAGCTGAAAGGATATATTGATTTTGAGGGATAATTTGAGGGATAGATCGAATGATCTATAAACCAGGAATCTGGTTTTGAATCGTGTCCAGGGTACGCGCTCGGAAGAAATTTGAAGATGTTTTCTGCTGATAAATGGAGATAGAATGTCAAGGTCATGGAGCGAAACATGGAGCGGCCCACCTTCAAGTTTGATAGATTGCCTTCTCAACTACTGGGAATGATTGGCATGATGAAGGATGGGCTAGGTTGTAGGATAAAACGGGAAATGGGGACATGGGGACCGTGAATAGAGTTTAGGCGAGACGAAGAGGAGGAACGGGTGAGGACCCAGGTTCTGGTGGCAAAAATAAGCACTGAGAGCGAAATACGAGGCTCACTTGAATGTCAGGAAGATCCTCCTGTGGTAATGTTGGGATCGTCGCTGCAATCAGCTGGAGTTTATTCTTGTAGTGCCTGTACCTCCATGTTGTCCCCCTGTAGATTAGACATCAACTTGAGCACGGCTGATAGTGAGTTGCATGCATCCACAAGCTCCAGGTATGACTTGAACTTTGCAGTGGTGGAAGTTTTGGGATGGTCTTTGGTCTGTCACAGTAGGGGGAGACGGGGTGGTCATCTGTATGTCCTGCCGACAATATTACTCTGCAACATATCCTTACAGCATGGCTGGCTCGAACAACCGACAGGGTCATCCACGAGATTGATCTGGTATTGTTGTCCTCTCACAGAGTCAAAGACGCACCATAGGCATGATGTGTAGACTCGTTATCCAACTCTACAGCTAGTCGTAAGGTAAGGGATCGCGATACCTTGGACCTCAGCTGACCAGGGACTGGCATGGTGAATTCCAAGACAAAAAACATGAGAAAGGTCTTGCACGTTGAATGATCGATTGAGGTCGTGGTTCTCACTTGGCCGAAGATTGAGGCCATGAATTCCGTGATCGATAACATAACATTCCTGAACATCAAGTTGCGGTGACATGTCAATAAGTCAATGTATACCAGGCCCGCAGTGTTAGCTAGAGTGAGAGCTTACTAGATGTTGGTAGAGTGTAATGACCATATTGCACACTTTTATGAAGCAGGATTGCAAGAGGGATGGACCTGGGACAGTAGTCGGCAAACGAGAAAAATTGAAACATAATTGGCTAGGAGTTGATTGAGAAAGTGGGATGAGTGAGAAGCAAAGCGCTGGAAGTATGGCTGTGACAATATTGAAAATCATGATTTGAACAACATATCTCGAAAGACGGAAAGTCCTCCATATCAGAAGCGAATTTGAGACGGAAGAAAGAAATTTGGTGCACGTGCAGATCTTGAACATCGACGAGATGAGATGGTATCGCAGTGAGGCATGTGCACTCTGACAAGTTGCATGATGAAATGCTGGAGAAACTACTCGATACGAAGAATACTGATATTCATGCGGCTATCTAGGATAGATAGCTTTCAGCCCAATTCGAGGCCAGGAAGTAGCAACTGCACTATCCCAATCTAATGCGAGGGGAGACAATCTGAAAGCTGTGGAGACAGGTGGAGGCAAACTACCTCGTGCCTTGGGCATCTATGTAAATGAGGTAGGTTAGCATGGGGAAACGGCATAAAAATGCACCATACACGCACCAGTTCAAAGAAAGGGATCCAGAATTCCTTGACCATGCTCAACACCATCAATCTCCAGCAAAATGTCGCAGCTCATTCCAAGCACCACACCCATTCGAACTTTTGAAGATCATGAGGGGCCCGTAAACCAAGTTGTAGTGTTCCTTGATAGGCTACGAATGGTGATGGGCTCGCGGGACAAGACCCTTCGTCTTTGGGACTTGGAGACAGGTTTTGTGTTGAAGAAGATGGAAGGGCATAGCAGTCAGGCGTGGAGGTTGGCATTATCACGAGATGGTCAAATAATACATAGCAAGCGGTGATTATGGCAGAGAAATCATCGCCTGGCACAGTGAAACTGGTAAAAATCTCATCCAACAAATTGAAGTCAGTCACTCCAGACTCCAGTCAAATCACCTCGGTAATTGCGAGATGGAAGGCTTATGGCGCACCGTCTCAGTCAACTCATGTACTTTCCTTGTGAGCTAGTGTCCCCACTTCTACAAAGTTGCCATTAACCACCGTGACCCTCATCCACGTACTCAAATGCAGTGTCCCCTTCCCCTCACGTACCCTGTTCCACTGTCACAGGATCCAGACGTTGCAAGCACCAGCGGAGTCGGATCCGAAGCTGTAGCTCTCGTTGATACACGTGTACTTCTGCACAGACAACTCAATATTGGATGTGAACGGCACGCTGCGTGGCCTGGTTTGTCGTATCGTAACAGGAAGATGCTCATGCAAGAAGTGTATCAATAATCTGATTGGGAGTGTAGTTGCGTAACACATACAGTGCACAAGGGCGAGACGGAACGAACCGAACCCACTTTCCAACGCAATGCGTGCAGTGCAAGACAAGCGCTCACGAATACAGCATGCAAAATCACCGCCGTTATCTGTTCTCACCCTTGACCATTGACTCCTCCCATTATCGAGCTTAGCCTCTATTTCACTATCGAACCATCAGCAAGCACAGCGTCCTTTCTTGATCAACGTCATGCTGTACGAAGAGGCCGAGTCAGGCATATCAATGAGACGGGGTGAAGCACCATCGAAATCACCAGCACCCGTTGTACCGCTCTGGACGAGCGAGAAGGAGCCACCACCATATGCTGCGGAACACCGTCAGGATGCACTTTGGGAAGGTAAGGAGCCACCTCGTGATTCCCAACAGCTTCCTCAATTTCAAGCAGGCGGGAATGAAGCGCTTCCTCCTGATTGGCATCAGTTTGAAGTGTCCGATGAAATTCAATATCAAGACGACACGCTCACTATGGTTTCATTGCACCGACCTTTACCAGGAGTGCGACTAGGTGAGCAAAGACGATGCTACTGGGAGCGACGAATTTATGGTATAAGATAGATGATCCTGGAGATCTCGTTGATCCCGAATGCGAATGGCACATCTCACCGCTCGGTCGGTCCTACTTCGTCAACCACAAAACTCGGACCACATCATGGAAGAAACCAAAGCCAGAACGTCCAGCAGGGAGCTTGACGCCGGAGTGCATCATCGAGGGTCACTCCCGATGCATATGGAGTCTTGCGTGCTTGAAAGCCAGTTGCAATGTGATGAGCGCGTCGGATGATGGTTCGATTCGTCAGTGGAAAAGAGACGGAGAGCCAGTAGGAAAGCCTTTGGATAGCGACGGGGGAGGGATAGGCGCAATGGCAGTATCCCCTGATGAAACAATGGTCGTTTGTGGAAGTACAGATGGTAGACTGCGGCTGTGGAATATACAGGAGGGCAGGATGATCGGCGACCCGTGGGAGGGGCACGACGCTTCAGTTAGGTGCCTTGATTGGTCTCCTAATGCCCTGGAGATAGCAAGTGGATCGCAAGACGCCACCGTACGACGCTGGAACCCAGATACCGGTCGACAAATAGCACCACCGATAAAGACAAGTCATGAATGGGTTCAAGCTGTTAAATACTCTCCACAAGGCGACAAATTCATCAGCGGCGGGAGGGGTACGATTTGCGTATGGTCAAGGGACGGCAAGCTGCTTATCGAGATCAAGGGACATGACGACAGGGTGACATCATTGTGTTGGTCCAAGGACGGCTCACACATATTCTCCGGGTCATATGATGACACCATCCGAAAATGGCGGGCGATTGATGGGAAGGAGCTCGTTGTTCTTCGGGGTCATACCAACAGTGTCAGATCCCTCTGTTTTACTCCTAATGAAAGCTATCTTGTCAGCGCATCAAATGACTGTTCCATTCGCATCTGGGATCTCAAAACCAATCAGGCAGTCGGAGATCCACTCTTGCATGATGATAAAGTCTTGGCTGTTGCCATGTCCCCTGATAGAAAATACATTGCCAGTGCCGGATTAGACAAAAAAATATATGTATGGAGCCTGGAGGTAGCGCTCAAAATTGCAGTGCGTATGTGCTTTAGTGTTTCAACCTTTTTCTAATGCTTTTGTTCGTTTAGGGTGTGGATGATGGCAATGCAAAACTGAAGGCAAGTCATCTCGGCTTCTCTTTCGAGTTCACGCTACATCTGACTGTTTATTAGGGACGTCCAGCCCAACCCAGAGTTGTGCGCCCACCAATCGTGAGCAACCTCATTCCCACCTATATATCTCGCTACATTATTGACATCCATCTGCACTTCAAACAGGCCAATACCAGAGGCTCGGCGAGATATGTCAGTAGAATTCTTCGTTCTTCAACTCTTGTTAATATGACCTTTGAGACAGGGCAATGACTTCTTCGCTGATCATTCAGATCGTCGCACAGCTCCGCCTGCAAATACATCCCTCCCCAATTGGCGCAGTTTGTTTGGTTCCCTTCGGTTCAGTGCTCGGCCCACAGATGCGCCCCAACCATCACCTCGCGAATCCCGACACTGGAATTTCAGCTTACTTCCTGTAGGAAAATCAATGCGCACTGTTGATGTAGCTCTGGCTCAAGATGAAGATGTAAGTAGCTCGCCTTCCCTCATATTTCATTACATTCAAATGTGTTGCAGAGATATGGCATTACCCCCGAAACTGATGCGGAAGCTGCTGCAGCTATGCAACGCACAGATAGCAATCAGGTCGACAATTCAACGCAACCAGGTCGGCCTGCAGCAGGGGCACAAGCATCTCAAGCACAAACAATCCAAACGCAAGCACAAGTTTCGACTGGAGGAGCGGAAGTTTATGAAGGAGTGAGCTGCTGTGGAATTTTCATTGGTCGTCCCTATTCTGCTTCGCGTCAATCATGAAGGATGGCGCACGTTCAGATCCGCTCTCCTTTCTCCGCACCTGTATGTAACTCTTTTCATAATCAATATTCGCCACAATAACTGTCTCCCGCACACTCAAATCCATTGTCTTCTTTCGCCCAACGCATCCCCACCCCTTATGAATATACCACTAGGAAGTTGGCTCCACTTCATGGCAGTACACATAGTCTTCTCCGTGGGGAGTTTGGTATTTGCGGGGAATGTGACCCTGGTGGGGATAGGCAGTCTGCCTTGTTGTGTTGTCGTGACGAGATACATCCAACTAGCGGGTGTTAATAGAATTATGGAAGGGAGAGAGTTTTTCTACACGTTATGTACGGTGTACGATTCAGACTATATGTACAGTGGCTAAAGCATACTTCATAAGCGAAATATAACGAACAAGGGTGCCCTCCACAATCCAAGATCACCGCTTTCAACGGAAACACCGCCTCTAATGGCATGCAGTGCAAGGGAGGTGCCTGTACATACAGCATTTGAACCCGATCGTCTAGCAGGTCGCTCCATTCCCTCTATCATCTCTTCTTGCTCTTAACCATTTATTTTGCTCAGCATCGAGTTTTTTCTCAATCGGAGTCATGCTCAGTGAAGTGAGTGAGTCAAGCACATCAGCACGACGGAGCGAAGCAGCGCTATCAAACTCACCACCACATGTTGTACCGTTTCGGATGAGCGAGAAGGATCCACCACCTTATGGTGCACAGCACCGCGAGGATGCACTGTGGGAAGGTGAGCAGCCCCGTTACAGTGATATCCACTGGCTTATTCACCGTGAACAGATGGGAATGAAGCGCTGCCTCCTCTATGGCATCAGTATAAGGCTGCAAACGGTAAAACACGATATCAAGAGGACACCCTCATGATAACCTCTTCGAACCGACCTCTACCAGGGGTGCGACTGGGTGAGCAAAGAAAGTGCCACCAAGAGTGACAAACTCACAGTTAAACATAGACTTTCCTGGACAGCATATTCCTGGATGCGAATGGCACATCTCACCATTCGGTCAGTCCTCCTTCGTCGATCACAAAACTCAGACCACGTCGTGGAGGAAACCAAAGCCAGAACGACCAGCAGGGAGCTTGACGCCAGAGTGCGTCATCGAGGGTCACTCTCAATGCATATGGAGCCTTGCCTATTTGCGTTCCAGTGGCAATATAATGAGCACGTCTGAGGATGGTTCAATTCGTCAATGGAAAAGGAACGGAGAGCCAGTAGGAAAACCTTTGTATGGCGACGGAGGAGGGATAGGACCACTGGCAGTATCCCCGGATGAAACAATGGTCGTTGGTGGAAGCATAGACGGCAGACTGTGGGTGTGGAATATAAATGAGGGCAGCATGATTGGTGATCCTTGGGAGGGGCACGACGACGCAGTGAGGTGTCTTGATTGGTCTCCCAATGGCCTGGAGATAGCAAACGGATCGGAAGATGGTACCATACGACGCTGGAAGCAAGATACCGGTCGACAAATAGCACCACCAATAAAGACCAGTCACGGATGGGTGTTTGCTGTCAAATACTCTCCACAAGGCGACAAATTCGCGAGCGTCGGGGACGGCGCAATCTGCATATGGTCAAGGGAGGGCGATCTGCTCGTTAAGATCAAGGGACATGAGTACCGGGTGATGTCATTGTGCTGGTCTAAGGATGGCACGTACATTTTCTCCGGATCACTGGATAACACCATCCGAAAATGGCGGTCCATTGATGGGAAGAAGCTCGTCGTTTTTCGGGGTCATACCAATCCCGTCAGGTCCCTATGTCTTTCTCTTAATGAAAGCTATCTTGTTAGCGCATCAAATGACTGCTCCGTTCGCATCTGGAACCTCGAAACTAATCAGGCAGTCGGAAATCCACTCGTGCATGACGACGAATTCTCGACCGTTGCTATATCCCCTGATGGAAAATACATTGTCAGTGCCGGATTAGACAAAAAAATCTATGTATGGAGCCTGGAGGCAGCGCTCAAAGTTGCAGTACGCATGTGCTTATTAGGCTTCAGTGTCTTTTTCAAATGGTTTTGGTCGTCTGCTAGGCTACTGATGACGGCAATGTAAAAATTAAGGCAAGCCATCTCGTCACACTACATCTCACTTTTTACTAGGAACGTCTGGCCCAACCGAGACTTGTGCGGCAACCAATCGTGAGCAACCTCATCTTTGCTAACGTGTCTCGCGGGATTCTTAATGTCCATCTGCATTTCAGACAGGCCAATACTAGAGGCTCGGCAAGATATGTCAGTCAAATTTTTCGTTCTTCGACCCTTGCAAATCTGACCTTTGATACAGGGCAATGATTTCTTCGCTGATAGTTCAAATCGTCGCGCAGCTGCACCGGCGAATACATCCCTCCTTAATTGGCGCAGTGTGTTCAGTTCCCTCTGGTCCAGTGCCCAACCTACAGATGCGCCTCAACTATCACCTCGCAAGTCCAGACATCGAAATTTTAGCTTGCTCCCTGTAGGAGTGTCAAGCCGCACGGTTGATGTAGCTCCTGCTCGCGATGAAGATGTGAGTGACTCGCCTCCATTCCTATTTCATTGCATTTAAATGTGTTGCAGAGATATGGCATTGCCCCGGAATCTGATGCGGAAGCAGCTGCAGCTATGGAGCGTACAAGCGACAATGAGGTTGATAATTCAACGCAACCAGGTCACCTTGAAGCGGAGATACAACCGTTTCAAGTACGGCCGGCCCAAACACAAACACAATGTTCAACTGGCGGAGTGGAAGACATTGTGTATGAAGGTGTGAGCTGCTGCGGATTTTTCTTCGGTCGCCGTCGTTCCACTTCGCCTCGGTCATGAGATCATCTAGAACCTGTATTGCTTGATAATTTTCTCTTTCCTCGCGGGCGCGTTTACGACGCCCAGCTCGTGCTGTCCTATGAGCATGGATATGATATGATATTTGACCCACATCGTATCAGAGTATGACTTCTTTCCTCTTGTCGTCTGCGACGGTGAGCACATCACCACTCAGACCACCAAAACCTTGCGGTGCGGGGCACAGCAGGAGCAGCCCTAGCAATGACAATCGCTGCCGCATCATCGTCAACTATGACGAGAGGGGGCGTACATAAAGCAAAGGATGGTGCCTTGAAAACAGTGCGTCTCGTGCGAATTGGGGGACTTCAAAGCTTAAATGAACTCACAGCTCTTGCAGTCATCATGGTGAGAAACACTACAACCCGACCGAGAATATCACTCACCCCTAAGTAGGAGTGCAATTAGTAAATGGATGAGAATGGCATCGGTACAAAATACACACTAGATCTGTATTCACGACAGAGTTATTCGCTGCATGATGCCAGTCAGACTAAGAATGGTCATAATTGGAGACACGTACGCAGAATGCTAAAGCTGGTCATGAGAGCATATTAGTATAATGCAGCGTGTCGTGTTAGCCTTGCAAACATACACAGAATATAGTATCCCGATGTACCGCACCTAGCACACTTGTCAAATGTGCTTGGAACATACTAAGCTGGTACGTACACAGATATGAAGAAAAGTCATAAGGGACCATCGTCACTTCTGTTCCAAATCAACTGCATTATTCTCTTGCGCTTCAAATATAAGACTTTGCTCACCCAGACCAGATCGAACTATTAAAGATTCTTAGTGAGATGGATGCTTCAGTTATGGCATCAACTTACCTCTTGTCCGAATGTTAATGCTTGAATACTGTGTAGATATCAATGATCCCTCTGAACGCATTTTCTCGCTCACTACAATCATATACTACCGCAGCAGAGGATGCAACTATAAAACCACAGCCAACGATGGTGAGATTTCGCCAAACGTTATCCGACTTGTTCTCCGCGAACCTGTCACATAGCTCAAATTATGAGTCTCGGCGATATACGACCACCAACCAGGATCGTTTGAGATGTAGGGCATATTGGGATTGTCGAACTCGATTAATGATGGGGTTCGTGCAGATAATAACACCCTCCAACGTGTTTTATAGTGAGTCAATATCTGTTCTTTACATAAATCAGATCGTGTATGAATCGAGAACAAAGAAGAAATAGTTTCAGAAACCTCTTCGATTTTTTGGGACAATGTTGGATTCTAAAAGAAGCGAAAACATCTGTTCGTGATTCCAATGCTGTTCGCATCTGTGACGATGTGAATGAAAGGCAGACCGATTGCAGAACTTCATCATATTTAGCTGTGGATGGCAGAGAATGGATCCCTATGTTGGAGATACACAGGATCAGAGTGACATTTGCAATATAAGACGATCAAGAAGGTGGCACCATTAAGTATAGCCGAGTCACTGCCGGCTTTGGTGTGGCTATCTTTTTTCCCTTGCACCGTCTGAACATAATGTAGCGGGGTGTCAACATAGTGACCGGGTGGGCACAGTTTGATTCTCGTAAGACTGGAAAGGCTCTGCTTGTGAGGGTAATGCTCCAAGATTGCGTGAAGAAAAGCACCTTCGGAAGTAAGTTATGTGGAGTAGATGTGCATATTGGATGTCTGGACGCCCTAGTCAAATCCGGCATGACCATTACTCGAAATTTACCAAAGGTGTTTCAACCGCTAGCGCTTGATTGGCTTGATGTCACTGAACGTAACACTCCCATGCTGCTCAGCCTTGATGAAATGCAAGACAACCGGGTGATGATGAACTACAGCCTGGTGTGAGCACATTCGATGATGAAGAAGAATTTCTCTCCCAAAACCATGCATCGTTGTAAGCTTGAAAAGGCCTTGTGCTCGCCTTAAAGGCTAGTCAATGGATATGCCTATGTGGTCGTGCGAGCTTCACAAGGCCTTACACGCCCTGAGCTCTTTTTTTGTCTCGGAGGACAGAGAGGGAGGCTTGGTAAGAACACGTGAGCGATTCATCTGGTAATTTTGATGATGGCAGTGAGGTCTATTTTCATTCGACCGATCAACAGGGTCTGGAGTCCGCGCATCATGAGTTATTCAGAGCCGCCAACTTGAACTTTGAACCCTAGAACGGTGTCAACTTGTTGCCAACGTTAGATAACCGGGAGGACATACAATTGATGAGACATCAATGTTAACATCTTGGGAAAATTTTATGATGCTGATCCTAGATGGAATGACCGTCTTGGCTTTCAATAAACACTCTGATCACCAACACCATCACCTTTTTGTTCTCAATCCTTCCCTCGCTATCCTATTCACGCCCATTCCACCACACCATACGCACCATCCTTGTTTGTAGGACAGAAGTACAACCCCAGACCAAGATCGTGCACTAAATGTCAGACACGTGCGTTTGTGGGGTTTACTACTGAAATTTTGTCAGACTGTAGTATGTACTTACCCATAACAAAGCAGCCTGGACGCCCAATGGAACAACATCGTCAAGGACTAAACTTGCACAGCCAGGAAGGCATTGGCACGGTAGACGTGCTACTTTGGTGAGTATAATGCCAATTATACGGCCACAAGAAATCTGGCCGGTCATTGGCTGTATACAAACCAATTTATGCGGACTTCAGCGTTATCATGACTAGTCTCGAACCGGCCTTAGAGTACTGAGATTCCGGACGGTGAAAATGTATCTGTGTAGAATGCCGGTTAATTATAGTAGTTGAGACGGTGAATGTGATTAGCTGAAAGCCGGCGTTATCCGGTGCCAGATTCACACGCGTCCTTTGTCTCTGTCGTCGTCGGCAACGGTAGGCACGGCTATGGCATCACCACCCAAACCTTGGGAGCGGGGCACAGCAGTAGCAGCCCCAGCAGCGACAATCGCTACTGCATCATCGTCAACTATGACGAGCTCATCTTCTTCAGAACCACCTTCAGTGCCTGCACGTCCCCCAGCTCTCTCCAACCCATCCGCATCTACATTTGCACCATATAATTCTCTACAGCCGTCCTATAGTACCCCTTATTCGCCGTACTCTCGCCTTGGATCCACATACTCCTCACCATATGGATCAAGTATGTACGGTGGTTATGGTGGAATGGGTGGCGGTTATGGTACTGGGTACGGCGGCGGGTACGGCGGATATGGCATGAATAGCATGTACGGCGGTATGCCAGGAATGGGCGGAATGGGTGGAATGGGCATGTACCCTGGTATGGATCCCAACAATCCTTCCCTTTCGCAGACCCTCGAGACCACAACCCAACACACCTTTACCCTCCTCCACTCCATCGTCCAGACCTTCTCGGGTGTAGCACAAATGCTCGAGTCCACATTCATGGCGACGCACAGCTCATTTTTCGCAATGGTCGGCGTCGTCGAACAGTTCAGCCATCTCCGCAATGCCTTGGGCAGTGTATTAGGCCTCTTCGGCCTTTTACGGTGGATGAAGGAGCTTATCACGGGCCGCTCTAGTTCTACAAGCATACAGGGCGAATTTAGAGAGTTCATCAGTGGCAAGCCCGTCCAGGGCCCAATGGGTCCTCCTCCAGTCAAGCCCAATCGAAAACCCATTATCATCTTTTTGCTCGCTATTTTCGGTGTTCCATACGCCATGACGAAGCTCATCAAAATCCTTAATGAGCGCACGATGCAACAGCAGCAGGCACAAATTGGTCCTGGTGGTCCGCTGGGACCCCTTGATCCGTCTACGCTTACTTTTGCACGCGCACTATATCCATTCACACCTTCATCTCCATCTGAGCTCGCTCTCAAGGAGAATGAAATCGTCGCTATCATGGGAAAGTTGGATCCCAGCACCGGTGTTGAGGTAGATCCACGATTAGAGGTGGAGAGTGAATGGTGGAAAGGTCGGACGCGCGAGGGTCGCGAAGGCTGGTTCCCAAAGAAGTGGGTTGAGGTTCTCGAGCGGAGGAAACCCGCGGAAGAGGACAAGAAGGTGATTTGAGTGTCAGATTCGCTTCTTGTCCTGTCGCCGCTATCTTACTTTTTGGTTTTGATCATTGTTTTTTTTTGATTGACTATGCATTGTGCCCCAGATATACAGACCCCGAATGTACATCAACTTTACTCTAGTCGAAAACTATGCAGTCTTATGACTGATAGCTTAACGGTACCTGATCGTGAACAACACGGAAGATCACCAGATTTTGTGGGTCATCGCTTCGTCGCAGAAGACGCGGGTGCTAGCTTTTTTCGAGCGGCAAGCCCTCTGGTGGGAAACGCAAAGTTCACGGCGTACTTTCGGGTCACCCGAGGCTGCGGAAGGTGCAGTCGCATATGCACATTGTCAGGCTTCACTGCGGCGAAGGTTAGCTTCCCATTTCAAGCTTATATGGGAAGATGTTCCATCCTAGCAACATACTATCGCCATGTTTTGCAATCCATTCCTTGTGATCCTTCGAACATCTCGATTTATATTTGCAATGAGATCTTCGATTCCTTGATTGCCTAGGTCGCTTCAGTCGCTGAAAAGATCACAATCGTGAAACGAAGACAGTCTCGATAAGCTGGTCCAGGTGAAATTGACGCGGCACTGTCACAAATCTTAAGGTGCAGATGACCATGTTTGACGCTCGCAATGCATTCCAAACATGTTCCGCCCTCGTGTACGATCAATATATGAATGTCCGAATATCTGCGTCTAGGACCTGGAGTACTTGGTTGTCTTCCGCGCTCATATTACTTGGGTCTGTAGTCTCAAGTTCACCTTGTAATTATAACCATTGATAATGTTGGTGTTCAGACGTAAAGTATCATTTCACTGTGCGGTCCCGCTCAAGCCTTCGATGATCTCAGGTCTAATGGAGGCTCTGTACTTGATCTGTACTACCATCGTAGGCCCCAGCCATGCTATACCAAGCCTCATTCAGACTCCCAACACTCGGCAAGTTCTCTCAGCATTATCATTGCAGCTTCAATACTAATGCAACCTCTATACTGACCTATGCTGCCCCCGCGTCAAGCATAACACATGCCACATCAGTGCCGCGTCACTGCCACGTCACCACATAGTACATGCCGCGTCACAGGCGCGTCAATCAAATTGTGCCTCGTCAATGCCTCGTCACTCCGCGTCAAAAATCATTCATGCCGCGTCAATCAAATTGTGCCATGTCACACTTATGTCTTGTCGCCGCGTCAGTGCCGCGTCAAACCTGTGCATCAGCACTTCAGCTGTTAGTTTGACTCAGGTATGTTTCGAACTCGTTGTAATAGTTAATCTTCTTACAGTGCCTCCTTCCGTCTTGCCGGTACCCGTGAATCAGTCGCAAAAATCTCCGGTGCTTCTCAACCAGGGTGCGGCAGGACCGCGTCAAAATAGCTACGCCCGATCAAGCTGCAAGATCGTGATCGTGTCTATAAGCGGATAGCGGTATAATGATATTGCTTGTGGTGGCCCGTGGTAAGCCAACGGCACTGAACATGGTGTTCCTACTTTTATACTACGAGGTTCGGGGAAAGGGAGTAAACGGGTATCTACCACCTCGGCCGAAGGACGGACGAGGCATAGTAGCTGTAGTCAGAGAAACTTTGAATAAATGAGTGCAATAATTGCTTGGACAGGAGTGAGGAAGACAATGTCACGAAAATACTTGAACCGGTATCGACTCCGTTACACAGTCATCGGCGCGCTAATCGTATTCAACGTCCTGGCGGGCTTAGCACAGAAGATGCTTCGAATTGCCTCATATCCAGTTCTATTTGCACACACAACATTAAACGACTCACTGTCTCCCTCTAATATCACCTCAGAACAGGGCGGGTCTCTAGAGGTCGATCCCGAGCTCGATGCTCTCCGTCATATGGTTTCTCAAACCAAAGGATTTTATGCACGAGATTATAGCCTTTGGTTAGGCTGGAATAATGTGCGTCCTAGGTTCTTTTCTGAACTATGCAAGTCATGGCTAACTCCCGATAGATGCGATACATTATCGAGGCAGCTGTCCTCCACGGACGTATTCTTAACCGTACTACAATCATACCCTCTTACGTGTACGCTCGTGCCTGCGAATTCGACAAGTACGTGTTAGTCCTGTATCAACCCCCACACTCTAAGAGTTTCCCAGCTCCGTATGCGCTGCATATGCTACGATGGTTAATAAGGGGGACGCCATCGGTAGTGATGAATGGCGCAAACTTCCCATAGAAAAACAAATGGCCTGGAGAATACCCGTGTCTCTCATGTTCAACTTGACCCATCTGCGCGAGACACATGCAGTCATCACAGTATCTGACTATCTCCGCCTGCACAACATTTCGGGCGACGTTGAAACCACCAACGGACGCTGGGATACCGATTTATATCACCGCGGTGTCAACATCTTCTCTGATAGCGGGGTGGAACCCACCCTCTACGTTATAAAGAATGAGGAATATGATACCGATGTTGTTCGGGTTGATCAGCTGCCACAAAGTATGCGGGAGAGGGGAGGGTGGAACATCACTCATGGACAAGTCGGATCCTGGGCTATCACGGAAGAAACCCCTATATCAAAGGCGTTGCATGATGCATTGCCATCCGACGCATTGGTTCTCGATTGGGACACTGTCCTCGTAATTGTGGGAGATAATAACAATTCGAATGAGATTGAGTCATCATTGGCTAGCGGTATCGCAGGTACATTGGAACAGAATGGCTGGGAAGTGCTTTACACTTACGGCGGCGCGTAAGTCCATTCTTTGTTTGGCTGGCTCCAAGAATAACCCCATTTGCCTAGCTGTGACTTAGATGCAATGAAAGATGTTGCGATTCCAATCCGACAAGCAGCCCCACGAAGCCTACTCCGTGGATTGTACGACGACTTTGGGTATATAGACCAGGATGTACTCCTCCTACGGGGTGAGGTTCATTTGGAACGGAAGCCGGTAATTTCACTTGCCTTCCTCTACAAGACGCTTTGATCACATCCCGTGAATAGGGTGCCCTCAGGTTCAGCACCTTTGAAGGTCGGGAGAGATACACGCAGACAGTCCTGTATGACTTTCGTCTCACAGACGATGTGATTGAGCTGGCAGATCAACTGTCTAAGCGCATGACCGAGAGGGTTGGTGGACGAATGTGGATGGGAGCTCATATGCGACGAGGGGATTGTCAGTCCCCATATTTTCTCGAGTACCTCGACGCTCACAACAGGTAATCTAGTTGTGACATACAAGTGGACCATGGAACAGAGCTTCGGAGCTCATCTCGCCCGGATCAAGCGCCATCTCCGCGACGGACGTGATATCCTACATTTTATACATCACGGGCCTCTTTCTACCTACAAGGTTCCTCTTGCTCGAGTCGATCGCACGCCTCTACTTCTAGACCCTCCCGCAGATTATGACCGGTGAGATATCTAGCTTACTTTTATAAGGGGAAAAAAAACCATACTAAAATTCTTCAGATTCTATGTCGCCACTGACGAACGCGATCCCACGAATCTGGCATACCTGCGTGATCAAGGTGCCGTTTTGATTTCGGACCTGCTAACGATAGACGATCGCCGGACCTTTGGATGGCCTCTGATGCTCACTGACGTCCTCAGTGTGGTTGAGCAAGCAACCCTTGCCCACGCAGCGTACTTCTATGCCTATGCATTTAGTTCGGTCTCTGGCGGTGTCGTGAACCTTCGTGCTTCTCATGGGGCTGATCCAAGAACGGCCTTGCTGGAGATTTGACAGATTTGACAGATTTCTAGGGTACGGACGATGAGTCAACCCGCTGTTATTAACCTGTGTTAAAAATCAAGCAGTTGCGTAGGGTTGCCAACAAGCATGTTATCAACAGTCACGTGCCCAAAAATTGACGGTTTTCACTGTAGGCTACTTACCAAAATTCGCGCCACTCGGTGTCCATGTCTTCTAGGTCAGCATCGTTCTCCGTGGCATCACCTTGAGTGCCACCCAGGCCGTTGATAGGACTTTCCTCACATTCATCAGACAATGCTTTGGTGACAATTGGTGCATGAAGGTTTGCGTCTACTTCAATGTTGAAGGCCGAATCCTGCGCTGGTTCAGCCAAGAGGTGTAGAATTCCGGATATGTAGCGCAATATTAATATATAAGCATTTGAACCTAATACACAGCTTTTTGAACTTACCAGCAGACCATTCTGAGTTCCTCGATAGCGGCTCAGAAGTTCATAGAATCGTTCGCCGAAGACTGGAATGGGTCATTTTCCATACTGTAGAAGACATCTAGGTAGTTCAATCAATGAAAAATGCGTGTTGAAGGGTGCTGCTTGCTAAATTCAGTATTTTAGATGTCATGAGTTTATATGTAAATCACATGATCGATATCAATATGCAACCTGAGGCTGGGAACCTCGCGAAAGGCACTGCAGACGGTATCCGTAGATGCTGTTTGGCAAAATAATATGGCTGAGCATATCCTGACTGAGCACAAGGATTATGCCGTCCCTGGACATAGGGAGACCAGGATCACTTTACCATCTGGGGTCTTGGCAGCTATGGTGTTTTCAGGGCTGGAACAGAAGGCCGCCCACATTCCAAAGGAGCACTAGCTGACACTGTATGACCACACGGAGGAGAAGGCTCCTGTGTCTACATCACGTCCTTCCAAACGCCCTGTCTTGACTTCCGCTAGTTCTATGCCTGCCAAACGAGCTCGTATGACTGTTCAACAACTGGGAACTCACTCTCAAGTCGCTTAATCGCGCAAAGGATGCCGTCCCATTGAGACAACATGAAGGGACCACTGTCGGCTGGCAACATGCATGTGTCTTGGATCTGGAAGATGCCCGGCGGTGTCTCGAATAATGCAGAATATGGCCTACAGGACTGTGAGTATGAGTGACCCGAATATGTTTTCGCTTATTAATTTTGCATGTTGAATGGTGTAAGGCCAGGGAAGAAGAAGTGCAGTTGCTGAATGAAGTTCCCTTTCTCTTCGTCCAAGACCGGCGGACAAATCATTAACATGAATACGATTTCAGATTAACTCACAGATCCCCCGTACAGCTCTTGATCATCTGGATCTCATGATCAAGATGCTGACCTTTTGGTGTGTGGTTGCGCCAGGCGTGGTCACGGTGCAGTGCTCATCGCTCGCTTCTGCTCTCATCGATGGGGCATTCATGACACAATTTACAAAGTGTGGGGAAACATTGTAATGGAACCCCGCTTGCCACGAGGTTACATGCGTTGACAATGCGGGGCAGTCGCGTATCTGACTTCAGGATGGACGACAGCTGGCATATCTCCTGGTGCTGTGTCTTTTAGCGATGGACCAGAGCCAGAGTCGCAACCGGGGAAATACTAGCTAACTAGCTGGGGATCGGGACTGGTCCGACAATCGCTTAGAGCTGCAAGGTGAAAATTTGCAGTTCACGCGAAGGGGTTAATACTACACGTGCTTGAATCCAACCTTGATAACCAGGCTTCTTTCCGAGATTGATCACCGCTAGTCCATACCATGATGGCATACATCGTAGCACGAGGCCTTTCGCGTGCGTTAGAACGTATCAGTTATAACTCCATAACTATGTAATGCATATCTGTTATCATTCCCGCGTCACTCCGTCCCCCCAACTTCACTCAACTCACCCAGATACTCAAGCACGAGGATCAAAGACGACGCAAATCGATTGACGACAGATACACATAAAACTCGACATTATTCAAACAGAACAAACTACTACGATAAAAGCAAGGCCCAACCAGTAAGCCGCGAAAACAATATAGCAAACAAAAACAATCAAACAGTGACCACAGCATTAGGATAATAATCGCGAGTCGTCCGTTTTCTTCTCCCTGTCATGAACCAAAAAAATTATTACAAATGTCTAGCTGAGCCTGAGCTTTGGCCTAGGCGCGAAGCCCAGTTTTCCATTTCCGTCTTGGCCTTTGGCCATTGAGCCGTCCGAGCGTTGGATGACGCAGACGCACGTGATTCTACCTTAGTTTCGACCGCAGGCGCTGATTTTTTCTTTCCTTTCCCTTGCTCCCAGATGCTCGTAGTTGGGTCGTTGGTGGCTTTTTTGTGGGAAGCGGCGGGGGTACTCTTCGCAGAAGCGTGTGCGTGGGTATGGACGTTCTCATGCGGGTTAGGCGCCTCGAAGCCAGCGATCTCGCCACCGCTGATGGCGTATTGCATCCAGAGGGCGCTCTCCATGTTTTCGCCTATATCTTCGTCGCCGCTCTCTTCTGCATCCATTGATGGCGTCCACAACATGTGTTGGGTGGATTCATCTGGGGCTTGTGAGATGGGCTGCCCCTTGGCGAGGTTGGCCCAGTAGGAAGATCCCCAGGCGTCGCCCTCTGCTTTGTCGGTGGTATCCAGGCCGTCTGGTATAGCAGACGCGGGCCTGATCTGGTCCCATCCTTCCTCTTCCTCTTCCTCTTCCTCTTCCTCTTGTTCACCGATATCTTGGACTAAAGCAGATTTCGAAGAAGATTGAACACCACGACGGGCCTCTGGCTGCGGTGCCACCTTCGTTGTCTGTTTGCCCGACGACAATGCATCCTTGAGCCCAATACCCCAAGCCAACAACTCAGCCTCTTCATCAGGCTCTTCAACGACAGTGACCTTTGATTTCTTAGTCGATGATAAGCCCCATGCACCACCCGGCGCGGTCCACGTCTGGAACGGGTCTTCCATCGGTTCTGCTGGTATAACCGAGGCTTTGCCTTTCTTCCCCGGCGCGGTCCACGTCTGGAAGGGGCCTGCCGAAGGTTCTGCGGGTGCGATCGGAGCCTTGCCTCTCTTACTCGGCGCAGTCCACGTCTCGAAAGTTTCTTCCGTGGGTTCTGCGGGTACGACCGGAGCCTTGCCTTTCTTCCCTGCTGCTGCCGAACCCCAACCTGGAGCAGAAGCCACAGGAGGAGCAGGCTCGACAACTACCTCTTCAGCGATGATTGCAGCCTTACCCTTCTTCGCAGAAGCAGGCGCAGGGGTAGCAGCTCGTGCGTTCCACGCAGAGAAAAAGGGATCGGCATCTTCGTCCTGCTCCTCCTCAATCATCACAGACTTGGAAGCCCGCGCGCCTTTCGCGCTCTTTGCGCCCCAAACTGGAGGAGGCTCCGCATCGGCATCGGGCTCTTCGTTGAACATGACGGTTTTGGGCTGTTGGGTGGCGGTTGGCGTCTTTTTGCCCTTTTTGCCTTTTGTGGTGGTGGGTGGGGGTGGAGCGATGGGTTCGACAGGCTCGTCGGGCGGGTTTGTGCTTTCTGTCTTTTTGAGCGCGCTGGGTCTGGGGGGATTGGATGTGGTGGTGGAGGCAGGCTGTTTGCCTTTTGCCAAGCTAGCAGCTTCGGCCTGAGCCTTCAAGAAAGCAGCTTCGTCGAAGCCGGGAATAATATCGTGAGAGCGTGCGCTAGCCGACTTCTTGACCATGCTGGGAGGCTCAGGCTTAGTAGGCAAGCTGCCTGTGGAGAGATTCTCTTTTTGACTGGCGAGTTTAGGAGCGGGGTGAGACGTCCATCCCGGCTGGGAGACAGAAGGAATCTTCGAAGACGAAGCGCTCGCGTTCAAGCGCGTCTGATGAATCGCCTTCTGAGCAGCAACCTGCTGCAGGAACTTGTGTTCCTGCAGCCTCCGATCACGTTCCTTGTCACACAGCTTCTTCCTCTCTAGCTCCTTGGCCTCGCGAAGCGACATCATGTTTTCCTCGTGTTCATGCAGTGTAAGCAGTCTGCTCTCTTTTGAGCAAGTGCTATTGTTGCTCTCGAGCTGCCTCGCGAGCTCGATCTCGATAGCGGATGCTTTGGCGTGAAACTGCTGGATCATCTGAATGCGCACTTCCATCTTGAACTCGAGGAAATCGGCGGCCATCTTGGCTTTGAGAAGCTCTTCATCGATCGGCTCGGCTTCCTCTTCGGCGATAACAGGCCCGATGTAGCGTTTGCCAGGGAGAAGAGTGTGGGCGACAGATAGGGGGGATATTTTGGACACGGGCTGAGGGGGGGAGTGGTGGGGGGCCGTTTGGGAGGAGAATAGGGTAGAAGAAGCGGAGGATGCTGCGGATGCTTGCCAGGAGATGTTATCTGTGGCGCGATTTCGGCTGGTGGCTTGGGATTGGGTGGGGACCGCTAAGCCAACTTCGGAAGCCCAGCCTTGGAAGCCGAATACTGCGCTTGTGGATGTGCCAGCGTCAGCTGGAGTGCGACCCGTGTTTAGATTGTTGAGGGTTGCCAGATTGTCCTGGGCAGCACCATGTCAGGGTGACACGTCATGATAGCAAATTGGAGACGTACCATGGCAAGTTCCGGGAGTTTCCTGGCTTGTTTTGTGTCTGTGAAGAAGGAAGAGGGATTGACGAGCTCGAAATTGGCAGTGATTGGGGTGGGTGGCGATTGACGGTTTGTGAAGGATGGAGAGTGATCTCCGAGTTGAGGTTCTTCAACCGTCGGCGCCACCGACTCCTCTACTTCATTTGAGTCAGGGGGGGTGAAAGCCTCTTCTTCTTCTTCGTTGTCTTCATAAAAAGCATTGAAGACATCAATGACAGACTGCTGTTCCTGTTCT
>QLOO01003110.1:0-11623 GCA_003313855.1 Suillus sp. MG131 | reverse complement strand
TCTATCGTATATTTTAAGCTCTACACGGCTATTAATGAACAAGCGCACGCGCACTCGCTATAATTAGACAAGCACCTTATAGTACAGTTTTGTCAAATCACAGACAAGCGTACTATAGGATAGACTACAGACAAATGTATACTCAAGACTATAATAAAGACTATACAAAAGACTATAGTAAAAACTACAGTAGAGCTACATGTTGGCAGTTCGAAAAAGGGACAAGAGACGTGCGGAAGCGGATGATATAGGGAACGCCACTCTGATTCAAAGTCCGCCGGCATCAACCGTCAGCCACGTATACCGGAATTTGCCTGGGGAACGCCACTCTGATTCAAAGTCCGCCGGGATCAACCGTCAGCCACGTATACCGGAATTCGCCTGCTGAGTTTCAATTATTATCGGTCATCCCTATATGAAGAATGCCTTCTCAAATCTGCTTCTCTTTTTCGCTCCACTACATACCTATACGCATTGTCAGGTTTTAAAAATAGACATACTTACAAATTAAAAATAGATACATACAAAATGCATGTACATATGAATATATTTAGAAATCATGCGCCGTCGCCGCCATCATTAGCCAAATTAGTAATGCCCGCTCGCCGTCCACTTGGACGTTGCGTCCACAATCAGTCGTCCACTTGCACGTTGCGCCCACATTTGCTCGCATCCACTATTGTCGCGTCCCCATCTGTGGTACCCACAATTGTCGCGTCCACCGATGTGGTAAGCAACCCAAATCGGTCATCCCTATAAAATACTGACCTTTGCGATCACAGGTCTCTTTTCCTCTTCCATCATCATCACCGCGCACTACATACTATAGCCAGTAGATTAGATCAATATATCGTACAAAGTATGTAGTCAATATCATCAAACTTGAGAGAGTTAACAAAATTGTATTCAGGAATGTCAAAACGCGCCGCATCACCATCCTCTGAGCAGCCAAGCGCCAAACGCGCCAAAAATCAGCGTAAGTCCTCCATATTTGTAGTGCCGGGTCGTTTCTTAAGTCAGTGCAGCGTCGCCCTTGACAGATCCCCACGTCTGGGACATCCTGGAGACGTTCTTGACCTCCAAAGCGACAGCTTACGGCGACGTTCTCAACGCTGTCACCGATTATCTAGGCGATGCCTTTATCGCGGAAGAGTGGTTAGAGGCGACCACCGCGTTATTTTCAGGCGACGATGACGACGAGCTATCGCTGGCGAACTTTCGTCTCGTTCGATCAAAGTACTTTTCAGAAGCCACGTCTATCGTAAGTACGTTCACTCGTTTCGATATCTCAATACTAACTTTTGTAGCATCAGAATACCGATATCGAGACAGAACATCTCGATCAGGACGAAGTTATAGCGATTGACTCTACGGTAAGTACGTTCACTCGTTTCGATATCTCAATACTAACTTGTAGCATCAGAATACCGATGTCGCAACAGAAGATGTCGATGAAGACGAAGTAATAGTGATTGACGACGCCGAGGTCGTTGAGCCGAGTTTATCCCGCGTTCGTATATCACTCCCGCTCAGTAACCAAGACGTACCGGCCTTGAAGGATCCCGCCGCTTGGAGTATTCTAGAGCGATTTCTGACCTCGGATCTCACTTATGGTGAGATGGAGGATGAATTTCACGCATACCTTGGCGGTCGTCATCGTCTGAACGACTGGACCGAGGCGAGGCTTGCCTTATTCTCGGGCGACGGCGACGATCAAGCATCGTTGTCCAATTTGCTTGCACTCAAGCATAAACACATTCCCCTCACTACGCGTTCTGCTTCAAGATCAGGCGCTCGTCGATCACGCAAAGTAAGTCCCAATTTCGATCTTAGATTTGTTGCCTAATTGAAGTTAGGTTAAAAATCCATTTATCGACCTCGAAGCAGAGCAAGACGACGACGAACTGGAGGAAATTGAGGATGAGGGAGATGAGCATGGGCAGCATAACGTTGCCACGGTGACACGTCTGCCAGCGCGCCGGCATAACCTCTCCGAAGCCATTGCAAGGATCGAGGCGACTGCCAATCGCAGTGGCAGTACGTCCGGTCACCAGCCTTCGCCGGTCGCACCCCGTCAAACTACTGCCTTCGTTCCTAAGAGCAGGATGTACGTATACACCGTCAACAGTAAGTCTTTATTTTATCTACGTATTTACATAGCTCAACGTACGGTAGTACCTGCCAGGCAATTTCTCGCCGAACACCTGGAGAAAAAAGGATTGGCGACCGTGATTTCGCCATGGGTACCCTCCCATTTATACGTTACGTCTGACAGCCCCCGCACCATCCTGGCCGCCATCCCAGATGCATACAAAATGTCAATCAAGAAATGGGATCGCATCAACGAGGAAGAGGAGATCGCGGTCAACGCCCTACGACTGGAATACCCCTACCCTGCCTGGCTCAGGATTAAGCGGGGTAAATATAGGGACGCCGTTGCTTACTTGTTCGATTCCGATCAAAGCAACAATTTCGTTACCGTCCTCATCCCTCCAAGGGATTTCCCATATCATATGCCCAAGGGGTCGGTCGCCCTCTTTGATCCTTCGCGCCTCCCAACTGGCACCTCGACGGTCGACGTCATCCGCGATGGAGAAATCGTTGGGTGTAAATATAAGGGGGAGGAATATTATTGCGGGTTGCTCAAGAAAACATTTCATCGCTATTGTACCGAACTTATTCACGTTCCCCATCCCAACGACATTCGTCTTCACCACCAAGCCGCATGGGATACCCCCTTCGTCAAAAAGGCCGAGGTCGCTTTCTCCAAGCTATCCTTGCGAGTGGGCGATAGCGTTCGCCTTCGTACGCCAGACCTCCCTGGTCAGATCTGCACGATCTTGACTACCGATCACGCCTTCGGTGGTTCGGTCACCCTTGCCTTTGAATCGGACGGTCTCAAGCAGGAGACCCAAGCTACCCTCGTCGACGTGGAGCGGGTCTTCAACGTTGGCGATGAAGTTCGTATCATAGCCGGACTCTATCAGGGAGTAGATGGGCACATCGTACAAAAGTACGATGAGAACTTTACCATTTGCCAGTCTGGGACCCGGGAACAGGTAATTTATTTCTGTTAACGCTTAATTTTTACTCATAATTTCACAGATAGAAGTCTCCAAGTATTACTTGGATCGTCGCCCTGTTGATCGCACATTGCAGGGTTACATGTCGGCGCCTCAATGCCTCGACCCTCCCGAGGAGCCCAAGTCTATCGAAATCGGTGACTACGTTAAAGTTACTGTAGGAGACTTGATCGGCAAATGCGGTCTCGTGCAGTGGGCCTCTGGAGAATTCGTATGGTTCCAGGACGAAACCGACCTGTGGAGGAGCGACGACAACGCTGACGTTGCGACTCCGTTCCTGCGTGTGCAAGCATCCATGGTCGAACGCACGCGCCTTCCTGCCACCATAAAATTCACCAAGGAACGCGGGTACGACATTAGACCTGGAGACGTCGTTAGCGTTGCTCGTGGTCCTGAGTTTCGCACGAAGGGAGTCGTCACCGAAGTTGACTTCATCAAGGCTCAACTAACGCTGGAGTCGGATAGCGACCGCAACTTGGTAAGTGCTTCGTTACAAGCTCCTCGATTTATCTAACGATTTGCAGGTCAAAGTTCCTATTCGATTCGTCATGAAGACGCGCAACGCTGACGTCGACGCCTTCAAGGATTTCATCAACAAGGAAGTCTACATTATTGGAGGCGAGAAGAAAGGATTCCGAGCGACACTTTACGCTCTTTCCTTGGATGATTGCGTCGTCGCAGTGCACGGCCAGCCTCGCATGCTTGCAAAGCGTTGCAACGTGGCGACCGAGTAAGTATTTCTCTAACAATTTTTTTGTCTGACGACGTTCATGCGAACTTGTAGTTACGGCTGTCGCCTCAACGGCGCAATGTTGGAATGGGACGATTTCACGTCGTTCTGCCAGATGCGCAGGAAATCACACATCGCCCCTCCCCCTCGAAGCATCACGCCTCCCCCCGAGAAGATCACGCCCGTCGAACCCGGCCCGTCTATCACCTGGGCCTCTTGGTCGCCAGAAGTCCTCGCAACGTTCGCAACGCCAAGTGACAACGCTGGACCTTCGACAGAGGATCCTTGGGTCGTCAATCCCAGCGACACCGCGGAGCCAGAGGAACCAGCAGCTCCCAATCCACGCGGTGCGTATTTTATCATTTTTGCTACAGCTACGTCTCACTTGGTCTTATATTCAAGACCCGAATTTCTGGCTCAAGGAATGGGCCCAACAGTTTCACTCGTACCACGCCCTCTTTCATGTTTCCGCAGGTTTTGAGAGCGGTAAATTAGTTAAACGTCTAGCATATAGCCATTGCCCGGACCTGTTCTGCGGACCCAGCGGCCTCGCTCCTCCCCGTCACATCGCAGCGTGGTGCACTGCCAAAACTGCAGGCGGTCCTCGAGTGGACTATCATATCCCCGTCGAACTTCTTACTCCTGCCCAGCCCCGCAAAAAGGCCCAAGAATGTTTCATCATAAACGGTCCATATCGAGGGGGAATCCGCATCGTTTCAAAGTGCAACACCAAGGCCCGTACTGTGGAATTGAAGCTGTTACCTTCCTCAACAATGACTATTTCCGTAAGTTTTGACGACGTCTGCCTAGTCGAGCGTTCCAAGGGCATGTAGTTCTGCGCATGTAGACATATTTACTAGGTAATCTATAATACGATCTCATCATACTATGTATACCCAGCTGTATCAATACCAACGTTGTTTCATGTCAACTCATTATCCAGCGTGCATCCAATCATCGACGTTGGATTTCGGTGCTAAGTAACTCAATTGGGCTTCTACCCAATGTTAATCTCTAAGCATTATTTTAATTACCTTCCCAGTTTCCTTCTGTCACTCATTTATAGATAACCTTTAACTTGTGCTTTTAGGTTCGCCGTATTATGTAAACACAATCGTTCATCCCTACAAATCAAACGGCTAATCTAGCTTATGTAATAAATACCTCTTCTTCCTTCAACGTCGTCGAGGAACGGCACAATACAATCTCGCGTTGGTCGGTGGTCATCCGACGCGTTATATTTGAAGTAAACTGACTACTTTCTAGATCACCTCGTCCCCATCCTGGCCTTGGGTATGGAAAACCCACGCCCTACCAAACGGGTTCGCTTTCTGGAGGACAACTCAACGCCCCGCCCCACCAGATCTCCATCTGCCCAAGACATTTACAAGTGGACTGGCACGGTCAACGCAACGGCTCCCTGCTTCGTCAGAGATGTTCACTCGATGAGGGAAAACGTCACTGAAAGTTAGTCTTGTTCATTGACCTCAAAATCACCAAACTAACCAACTGCAGATGGCAGCTTTTACTGGCTTGGACACATTCCCTGCCGAACTGTACTCGTGATCGGTGTGGTCATCGGAATCGATGTGTTCGAGAAATGGACGACGTACACCAGTGAGTCAACGTTTTGCCTGACTCGTCGTTGCTCATCTCAGTCACAGTCGATGATTCCACAGCTGTGATCGAGTGTAGCCTTTACCATCCCTTACCCTTCGCTCACCTGAACTTGAGATCAATGTCCACTGAAGAATTACGGGCATTACGCAGTCGTCCGCTGCCTCCGCCTCCGCTTCCTGTTACCGCCATCGGCTACCCGGTGGAAGTCATTGGTAAAGTTGCGCAATTCCATGGCAGCCGACATATCAAAGCCACCATGATGAGTATGTCCCCTCCCTCTTTGTGTCTCTGACTCTGACCTTAGTTCCTACAAGAGGGCTGTGAATCGACCAACGATCAATTTAAACACATGGTCACCGTGGTCGGACTTCACAAGTCAAAATATGCAGTGCCAAAGCCCTTTGAGATACCGGTAGAGACGCGTTCCGTCAAGCCTCCACCGTCAGAGCCATCCTCTCCTCTGACGCACAGTGCGACCTCCGTTGCATCAAGTTTTATTGTACATTCTACAGTAAGTACTTCGCCGTATACTAGTCCTACCTACTTCATCGTTCTTCAGGACCAACCCCAATTTCTGCATCCATCTCGATTACACACGGCAGACTTGACCGACGACACCTTTGAGGCGTATCTGGAGCATTATTTGCATCACGCGCCTGGTAATGTACCTGAATGGAGCGAAGGACTCCAATCGCAGGACTCGACATCAGGAGGGTCTACCTCGCCGGCCTTTACCCTCTCACATCTGCGTCGGGTTCCAGAACTAGCCCTTCTGGCTAATCGAGTTGTTTATGCCGAAACGAGGCGCCGCGCAGGCCCAGGCGTGGGTGAAGAGAAAGCTAACCACACCCGAAAGCCTTTCGTGTCTCGTTTTAGCTTCAAGCACCCGCGCCTCAAGATGAAGAACCTTTTTATGTGGGCAATCCTCCAGCTCTATCAAGAAGGGAGTATTGTACTCTACGATGGACCTTTGGCCCCTTCAACTGCAGCTCTGCCCACACCGCCCTCTGACACTGCCAGAACGAGCTCCTCGAGCGCGATATTCTCTTGTCCTGACGCTGCTTCATCAAAGTCTGTCATCTCCGATGATGACGCTTACCTATCAGACCCACCGCCGTATGAGGAAGACGAAGCCTACGTACCTGTGACAGCTGCGCTCCTCGTTCAACCTGTGCGGGAAATCATGATTGCAAGAGGGATTAAAGGAAAGAGCACCGAGGTCAGAGTGGACGACATTGCGAGGGATTTGAAAAGGTCGGATCCTCGTTGGGTGTGTATTGACTTGGAGGATGTTGAAGATGCCATACAACTCGTTGAAATTGACTAAGTACTCCTCCCATTTCTTGTACTGCGCCCTTTGCCTTGTAGGTCCTCTCATCACACTTGTGTTCACCATAGACTTGAGCAATCCAATGCGATCATGCTCCCACATGCCAGGTAGTTAATTTAAGCCAGCTAATCCCATAGGTGAGCGGAGCTCCTTTGAGGACGTCACACCACGTTGGCTGAGAAGATCGCAAAGTGAGATTCCTATAGAATGAGGATTACTAACGTTAATACTCTCTATATTCTATCCTAATAGAGGATACATAGTAAAGTCTAAAGTCTATGCTACGAGGTAATGGTTCGAAAAGAGAAGCGTGATGTGCAGTAGTCCATTATGTAGGGAACGCCACACTTGCAAACTGAGTTTCAAATTTGAGCCACAGTATGCCGGCGGTTCCCATCTGAGTTTCAAATGTCATTGGTCATCCCTATATTAACAGTGCCTTCTCATAGACGTTTCCCTTTCCCGTCCGCTTCCTACCACCCACTCAAAAATAGATACAAGTACAGTTATAATTAGTACAACTACATTAATATATAGAATTGATGCGCCTTCGGAACATAAAGATTGAAATCCCCACAGCGGCTGCCCGCCGTTCAGTGCGACAACAGCTGAACCTTTGCGATCAAGGTACACTTGCCCATTTGAGTTACATTTGTTGTACTTTTGAACGTTTATGCTTTGCCTTAGATACCTTCCATTCATTACGTACCTTCCATCTAATTGCATTATTTACTAGTTGGGCAATCACAATACTATGTTTCCAAATCCTCTGCCCCGTCCAACAATTCCCTGATGCACGTCGCACGGTGAGTAGTATTCCGGTGCATTTCCGCCGACTAACTAATCATTTATTTTAGGCTTGTCTCCTCCCCTCAGGTATGTATTGCGCCAAAGGGAGGCTTCCGCATCAATATAATTAATCATTATTTGATCATTCTTGTGCAGAATAACAGGCAGACTACCTGTTCTGATACGGTGCCTTCTCACATGACAGAAGGCTGGAGATTGGCCCGATGGCGAGGCTCTGCTGTGGCACATAAATACAGCGCGACTGAACTTGTCATCATCCTGCAATGCCTTTCGTGTATGAGATTCTGCTCGAGATTTTCAAGTACGTGCATGTTAACGGCGATCCTTCCTCCTTCGTGGCTCTCCTAGAGCTTAACAGAGCTTACTCTGACATCGCACTCACCGTCCTGTGGGCGGAATTGAATTCTCTAGAACTGTTGCTCCATTTGATGCCTGAGAATGTCATTCAAAGACGTTCATCGGATGGACGATGGCGCTACGTGAGTGAAATTCGCCAAGATCGATTCACTGTGCTATAACACGCCTTAGACTATCCTTGACGTCCCTTCGACGTCAGAACTTGGTAGATTCTACCTCTATAGCCCTTTGATACGGGCAATCAAATTACGCGGGCCCGGCATTGCCTTCGATATCATCGATGGTTTTAAGAATATCCTACATCGGCATCGACATACCCTCAGTCCCTTGTTCCCTTGCCTCACCCATCTGGAACTCTCCTGCACTCACGAACCTCTTTTAGCATTCCTCCCTGATATAATCCACAGAGGGTTACGCACGCTGACTCTCCCGCACGACAATGTTCTGTTAGATCCGGTGATTTCTTGTCTCCTACGCATCCTCCCTCGCATCCAGACCTTAGCCTACGTCTCTACCAGCCACGTCGTGCACGACTTCGTCAATAATATTCATCTATTTCCATTCTTGCGCGACCTTACCGTCTCTCTCACCCTCGAAGCATCAGACCTGCTGACAATTATGTCGCACCCCTCTCTCCAGAGCCTTACCCTCGTTATATCCCTCACACTCCCTGCTCTGCAGCCCATCACCTTCCGAAACCGCATTCGCTCACTCAACTTGGACTTTCGAAAGTCATTGTTGAATCCGCTGGACGCTGCGATAGTTCTGTTGCGTCGGTTTCCAGTCCCTTGCCAACAGCTCGGCATGTTGCTGCCTCATCAGCTCAACGGCGATACGTTGCACAATTTCTTGCAACTTCTTGCGGGCCAATCAAAGTGCACCCCCTACGCCAACGTCTTCTCACTTTCTAATCTCACACAGTTCACCATTCGAGTTGATGGTTTCACACCACGCAATTGCGTCCCTGTACTATCCAACGTCCTTGAACCACTCTACCCCTTCCTGCTCACGGACATTCACTTAGGTTCGTTCAATGCGTGCCTTCTGGATGATGATGACTTGTATGCGCTCAGCAACTCTATGCCCCAACTTCAAAAGTTGTCCCTCGGCACCTCGTGTTATTGGACAACCCCTCCGAGGGCATCTCTAGCTGGGGTTGCCGCTGTTTTACGCAATTGTCGTGCGCTAACGCAACTCGGACTGGTGTTCAGTTGCAGTCTTGGTAGGTTAGACTTTGATATCCTGCCTGTCAATAAGTCTATTACTTCATTGAACGTTGGCATCTCCCCTCCGTACAATCAACACGCTGTAGCTCACTTCTTGTCCCGTGCACTCCCAAATCTCTGCAGGACGCACGTAGAATACCTTGATCTGGAGTTGTCACGACACAACCATGTTCTAGCAGACCGAGTCTTACGTATTAAAGGTTGGCAAAATATCCTAGCTATGAGGTCCACGGTAGAACACCCCTTATCTTATAGCTGTATTAACCTCTAGTATATTTATGCAGCTCGTATTGCACATGGTCTGTCCAAAAGCTCGTCCCTATAACTAAACAAGCCATGCACATTATGTAATCTTTTCCTTCTCTTCCTCAACCTCCACGACCATCACAGTTGGCGCGCTTACCGACGTTGAACTTGCAGTCTATTCACCCTCTTTGCGCGAAGACCATGTACACTCGCCCTCTCACGTTCAGTCTCGTGTCTTTTGCTTTATTCGACAAATTTAACATCAAACACGCCTGTAGAGCTTGCCGCGTAATGCTGATAAGATCGATGACTCTGAGGAAACCTCCCCGTTGAATGCAGTCGCCAGAGAGAAAGTGCAGAGGGTTGAACGTAATTGCAGGCAAGCTGATCTCGCCGACTTGGCAGCTATATCTGATGACGAGTCATAGATTGGGACGCCCTCTCGAACAACTTCTCCCGCTCCTTCTGTCCCAGAGGCTGGGCCATCTTTGGGGATGCACCTTCTCGCAAAACCTTGATATCATACGCACAATTTGCTTATACGTACACAACACATCGCTTCCTGCCCTTTAGAAGATCGCCAAGTGAGATTCTCATTAATTAACGTTGATTGCTAATGATTGTCAAGGCCGTCCTCCAGCTTGCTATTAATAACCTTGGCTTTGATGGGTGACACCGACAATGCAAAGTCTAAACGCGAATTCAAGAAATTGTCAAAGAACATGGGCGATAGCTATTGAGTGTCTCAAAGTACTCACATCGTTCGCAGCCCCGCCATGCTGATGATTCTCTCTGCCAGGGTTGTGGTGCGCTGAGCCCTGTGCACAATCAGCCGGTCCTATTGTGAACGGCGACGACTCACATTATGGGTGGCGCCGTCATTGTTGGCGCCGTGCGCGTGCCAGAATGCTGGATTGAGGTGAGCCTACATGTGTTAGTAAATGGCGCATACACAAAAAGTGGCACTTACATTAGCCATAGCGTCAGTGGTGGTGGTGGTGGTTAGTAGAAAAGAGGGAAAAGGTTTCTCTTACGCCTGGGGGGGGATTATATAGGGAACACCTAATAAAAATTATAATATGTTGCTTAGTTCTAATGTGAACTCGTCTGCCCACCCCTCAAAAATCCGAATACCTTAAATTCTAATTCTAATACAATACTCTGATCATTATACTGACAAATGACCAATAAAATTCGACATGATGCGCGGACCTGTACTACCAGACGTAAATAACCCCTGAGTAAGATTCAGCTACGAAATAGGGGCCAATGTAAAGACGAATCACGTGATTGCGGACAGCAGTGATTAACGCCAATATTAATGAGATCACCTGAATTGATAAAAACAAATTAAATATATTACACACCTCAATGCGCTGGATGATCATGATGACATGGTAAATGACAAATAATAGGTGCAATAAAAATCAGGCAATGTCAAATCCTATCTAAACAAGATGTTGGCCAATGCAATAAAATTGTGTAATCAGATATTGATGATTAGACACCTTATCTCCATTTGCAAATCATCTCTGATTCATATCTGTGCAAAAAAATTCAGTCGTGCATAGCATCCGCGCAACTCATCTTTGGCGTCCACAAGTCAAGTCTAGCATCCGCGCACCTTAGCATAAGGACGACAAATCCGATGACAAGACAATCATAAGGAATACGATGCGCTACATCACGAGATCCAGCAACGCCAGAGCCATCAATACCAATTCCGAACCAGGTTTTGTCCTCGCCACGCCTGACAAGATCAGGCATCCCAATAGCAAAAAAAATGCGAAAATCAAGCAAAATCAAGCCAATTCCAAACCAGGTTTTGTCCTTTGCCGCCCCAGACGAAATCAACCGCAAAACGACGCAATAAAATAGCAAAAATCAAGCAAAATCAAGCCAACTCTGAACGAGGTTTTGTCCTTTGCCGCCCCAGACAAAATCAACCGTAAAATGACGCAAAAATCGCAAAAATCAAGCAAAATCAAGCCAAGTGTGAACGAGGTTTTGTCCTTCGCCCACGCATCAAATCAAGCAATACCATAGCAAAAAAAAACACCAAAATCAAGCCAGGTGCGAATCAGGTTTTGTCCCGGTATCACGCAATACAAGGTTAAGGAAACGAACGATCAATACTATGATAAGGTAAAAAAAATAGAAGAAGACAAGCAAAAGACAAGGATAAGGAACACAATAAAACACGCTATACCATAGACTACAA
>QLOO01003103.1:0-20022 GCA_003313855.1 Suillus sp. MG131 | reverse complement strand
GGAACATATGTAGGGGTAAAATGGTGGGTGACTATAAATGAGTAAATCAGTGGAATGCAGATGCGCTGTTCCGAAGGATAGCTCAATGTCCTATACTTGGGAGCGGATCAATCCGCTTGAGAAAATAAGTGTAAATGAAGTCAATGAGGGCTGATGATACAGAAAATGGAGTGTAAAAGTGGTCAAATGACCAACATGAATACTGTACATGTGAAAGTGAGTATATCTCGGTAGATGGATCCAAAGAAATGGCATGCTAGATGAAGATATACTGCGCGATAAAGTTGAACCTAAGGATGCAAGTTATGCATCGCTATTGACATAGCAGTTGAAAGTGGCAGATGCTCGACCGCGATAGGATTTACTGATGGTTATGCCAAGAAACTTCCGGAGTACGCCGAGGGACGATGATACGAAGGATCTGTTCGTTAAATTCAGCGCGCACTTGCGCCAGATCAGCGTCATACCCAAACAACACGCGACGCTCGAAGTGCCCTGCATTAGGAAATAAGGACACTAGATTGAATAGAGCGATCGACAGCTTACCGCCTTCGGGCTCCCATGAATCAGCAACGATGTGAAGTGTACGGCGCCTACGGGTAGTGACCGTACTGAGAAGGCGATCAATGGACTTCCCGGGAAGTTGAGATTATTAAAACTCACATGCCATCCCTTTTGAAGCCAGGGAGTCGCACGACCAGCCGATACTCCGACGACGAAGTCTCCACGACTGTCCAGGTATCTGGGGGCGGGGTATGGCAAAGAAACGAGTCGTACGGAGAACGCCTATTAGCAGCTTCTTGTGTCGGCGGTGTCAAAATTATTGGCGCCTCGGGAGCAGGATACGAGGAGGAACTAGAAGATGACCTTAATAGAGCAGGTAGGTGCGTTTGGTTATCCGGGGAAAGATCAGGTGAATAGGGTGGAGGAGGTGACGATGAGATGGGTGCACACGGCCAAGCTGCCTGCGAGGAACTGGGTACATTTGGTTCATTAAATTGCGGATCGTGGAGTGCTGCATTGGTTGGCGGAGGAACAGGCAGCGGTCGCCGCCCGGATGCTTCTGACGGTGATTGGCTGTCACTGGACGAGGGCGAAGGGGCAGTTACTGAACCATGCATCCGGGGTAGAAAATTATAAGGTGACTGCAATGGCAAAGGCAAAGGCATCGCGGAACTACCAGCTATCCAGTTGGTAGGTTGCATAGACAGATGACCGTCGGGTGATGGGTATGGTCGTGATAACGGAAACATAAGAGCCGCTGGGGTGGATTGAGTTTCCATACTGTGTGACGAGGACTGATGGTGAATATTTGCTGAGGAAGTATCAGGAGTATCAGGTTGCTTGCAGCCCGAAAGATCTGAAGTCTTCATGTCCGGTGATGAGTCAGGGCTTGCGACTCCGGGAAGCGTACGTGGGACAGGTTGCAAGTGAGTTGATGCTGACAAATGAAGCAACTCGGTGGAGCTATAATCCAATCCTGTAGAGTCGTCACTGTCGGCATATCGTAAGACACTGGCAAAGGAGTGAGAAGCACCAAGATGTACCCTTTCGAGCCAAGCACAGTTGTTCTTATGTTGGAAGGTGTATTTGGGAACGGATAGCCCGTTAATTGTGAAGCACACGACAACGGAGAGGATGGGAGGGGAACCTCTCCAGGCGAATGGAAAGAGGTGTGTCGTTTCGAAAAGGACAACCGACGAGATGGTGGTGGGGGTGAGCGGGGGAGGTGCAGATATTCTAGGGAAAAATCAACATAACAAATTCAGCGAAATGACTAAAATATTTGAAAGCTACGAAGACAAATTGAGTGAGTAGACAAAATTAGGTCTTTAACCGTATGACGATGGTACGGATTTATCCGGTTCCTGAGAAATCCGGAAACAGGCCCATGGGAACGAACGAATGGGTGGAGAAACCCCGGGGTTAAAGAGCCACAAGCAGAAGAAGAGACTAAGTGATAAGCGTGTCGACGAGACACGCCAGTAATAGAAAGCAAATTCGAACTGATAATGAAGAAAATCACCCAACGCCAATATGGTTAGGAGACTGGAATGGTCAAGACCAGTGGCAGGAGAAGTTGTCCGAGTGAGAAAATATCATTGAGAGCCACTACAGATTAATTTATGGCGTAACGAAAGGGAAAACATTGTCAATGAGCAGACAGTGTTTCCGTGTCCGCAAGATAAAAAAGCCATTTGAAAGTGAGTCATGTCAATAACTCTTACCTGAGGTACGTTTACGATTCTGGGCGACTGTGGATTTCTCTGTACTAGGGGCAGTGTCAGACGATGCGTCTCCATTTCCGCGCATTTTCTGGAGTAGGTTGACAAAGTGGCTCTTGAACAAAGGGTGGGCGTAGTCTGAAGATCGATACCACTGCCCAGGTGATTTATGTGATCAGAAATTGTATGAGCGTCAGAGGGAGAGTCGAGACCGAGCGAAGTAAGAGGGGAATGGACTCTTGTGCGGCTTTGATTCAGCCACTAAGTGGTCAGTCGACTGTGGTGGTTGATGCGGCGAAGGTGGCAACATTTGAAGAGCGATATTGGCTATAGCGGGTGGAGTAAATTTAAGTGGCGTGAGATCCCGAGGAATGTAGTAGTCGTGACGTCACAACGACTAGTCATGTTGGACATTCAGTAAATCCTACGCGCGCAGCTGATCGAACCGGTGCAGCAGCAGCTTGTATGTTGATGTGTTTATTTTCGGATTTGGGAAAACGGCGTTTGCCGATTTAAATGAAACTGTTGTTCCGTGAATTGGTCCGCCTGGGGAGCAGCGCCCCAAAACGTCAACCTCACCCATCCCAATTCTTGTCTAATAGCTGATCACCTTTCCGTGATGTATTTGACCCCGGCATTCCAAAAGCAGTTTTGTAACGACAACCTTTAGGTGCTTTTTCAACTCCGTGCTCTATGTAAAGTTGATAGTAGTAAGTGACTCACAAACCCTCAGTATGCTATGATATCCACTCACTTGACCGGCTGACACGAGAACACTAACTCCATATCGGTCCGGAACGTTTTCAGCACTTTGCCAGATTTAGACTCGCAGCTGCGTTCATTCAGGTGTGCTACTCACTATGAATCTCGTTCTTACACCCAACTTCTCAGCGGACTTAGGAGCCTACCCCAAAACATGAAACGTGGGGTATTACGGCATGTCCACTGCTCACCCTTTTATACTTACAGGCGATCAAAACTTATTGTATCATCTACGCGCACACCCGTCAACGGTATCATTCATGGGCTTTCGACAGATAAGCTTAAAATTTTCCTTATGTGAGTGGCTGTATTACGAGTGCATGATATTAGCTCACAGGTCAAGCACGCGTTTCGTGAAATGGAGACCGCAGCACTCCTTAGATGCTTGTCAAAATAGTGTTTCGGAAGACTATATCAAATTGGTATGTTTGACACCCTGAACTCCGAAGGCTGTTGACGATGTGTGATCACATATCACATATATGGAATAGTCAAGGTCATACGACGCGTAGGTTTCGCCCGCTGAGCGGCTGAGCGCTTTATGCGCACCTTGGTGCCAAGTTCAGGATTTAGAGCTGAAAAACTATCCCTTGTGTGGTTGGTGGTGGTAAACTATGTTGAATCATTAGCTAACGAGGACCTGACGGGGGATTGTAACAGAAAACACTTGGAGGTGGAATTGAGGAAGCAAACAATGTAATGAATGTTGATGCAGTCAAGTATTATTGACGCTAATAAACTCTATATTGCAGCGCCTGAGCTCAAGGTAGCTTTCTACTTCGAAATCAGCGCAGAAGCCGTGTTTCTGTGTTCTGACACATTTTGTCGTGCATCTCGTCGATTCAGCTATGTCTCCTTGCGTGTCCCAGCGCAGTGTAGGCATTGTTTCCCAAGGTAGGTGACGTTTCGGTCATTTATATCTGTCCCAGCGCAATGTAAACAAATATTGCTCGCAGTACTCCGAATCATCCCTGGGTAGTCGACGTCTTTGTCACACGTGAGCTAATACTATGGCATGTCTTCTAGTGCTCCACCGCGGTGACAGATTTAGATCCTTGTCACCATATCACTATCTTAGGTTTCAGCTACAGGAGCTTGCCTGCTACATGCAGCTGGTCCGACAGTTGGTAATCCGATCGTTTATGATTGTCATTTAGTTACTGAATCTTGAACGCGCTAGAGTCCAGAATCGACGAGAGCCAACAGGACAGTGCGGGGATCTGAGGGCCCCCAATTCATTTTCTTAGAACTAACATACCGATTGCCTTGCTCTATCATACCTTGCCAAAGTATGTGCATCTTCGACTTCATTTATGGAACGGCAAACACCGACAAAACGGTGTGGGGCCGTGTTTTGATCGGAAATGCCAGGTACCGAAGAACTACTGTACTGGAGACAATCTGATAGTACTTCCCATGCGGATTTAAGGGCTTTCATCTGTGAAACCGGCAGGAGCCGACAAAACGGTGCGGAACCTTTTTGACGGGAAAAGATGTGGGGATGCCCAAGGGAAGGCCTTCTGTTTTGTTGCAGAAATTTTCCTTCCTGTTACATACCGGCAAGGATTGATCATGCCAACATGTCCATTGAACCGTTTGAGAAAGATTCTGCCATGAGACTAATGCTCTGTGTATTGACTCGGCATTTGTTACCAGAGCCTTGGACCGTTCTCACTTCACCAAGGTACATTGGCGTGATTCCTGTGTTCGAGTACTCAGTTACGGTGTGTTCTATTACTCATGATATTGTACTTACTGAGGAGAAGAAGTAGCAGATGTGGTATTCTTGTCGAAACGTTGATGTCTCGTATCCATCGTGACTGTCAGTGCTCTGCCAAGTCTTTGATGTACTGCGGAAGTCGGATTTGGTTTCCAGCTACATATTGATTCCATGACGTCATGCAATGCGAGTCACTTGGAAGCAGAGGGGTTCAAATTTAGCCATCACGCATGCATGTTCAATCAATGTACGATGACATCAGAAAGTCAACCCTAAGTTGATACTACATCAGTAAAACCACTACTTCCTTTTCTAGCATTATGTTCCTGAATGTGCTTTCAAATTTTGTCATGATGAGCCTAAACCAGTTTACTCCTTGCTTTTTGTACTTTATTTACTTACTACTGAAAACAAATCAAGATGAACAAGTGAAAATTGAGTGACAATAAAATTAAGAATAATAAGTAGTACAGTGTAAATATAATTAAGAGTATATGACATAATTTTGAAGGACATCAGGACAAAGTCTGGTCACTATATAGTACTATATAGCCAGGGTAGACTGTGTAGCTCAGTAGTCAAGTCCCTTCTATATACTGTAGGAATCAACTCAATTTGACACCCCCATGTGACTGTGACATGCCAGGTTGATTTGACATTCTGACACTTAGGCCTGTGATGTGTGACATGCCAAAATTTTCAACATATGACCCAGTGTTAGTATATCTAAAATAGCTATATTTTGTAAGTAGCCAAAACATTTGGTGCATTGCAGATACAGTGCAAATCTGGAGTTGTGTACTACATGCAAATTGCCACAGAAGCAAAAATCAATGTTTATTGTGACATCAAACAGTTTTGACACAAGCTGATATTATGTGTGACAACTACCTAATTTCGACACTAACACCACCAACTGTGACATGTGACTGTCGAATTGAGTTGATTCCTACAGTAGTATGTGAGGCAAATATATAGTACTACATAGTGCTGTATATCTGGTGGTTATGAGTGAGATGGGGATGGCTAGAACAAACAGGTATGATCTCAGTCTCTGGAATAGAACTCTATTGATAACTTGTCTACCTAGAACAAACAGGTGCACTACATGTGCATTAGTCTCTGTAGGTATTGGTAACAAAGTATGCTTACATCTTAGTCTCTGGAATAGAACTGAGATGCATAGGTGCCTATGCTATGGCTTTTAAGGTGAGTCTGCTCAACTAATAATCACATGAATAAGAGGAAAATAATCTTGGGGCCGATGTCAATAGTGTCCCACTCCCTTCCATTCCCTCCTTGTGCTTGTGCCTCTATTCCTTTGTTTCCATGTTTTCATTGGTGTTCATCGACTTGGACAATTCAGATGGTAACACTCCCCCTTGAGTACAAGCCAGTCCCATGCAGGTCCTGAGCTTTTGCAAATGAGGGTGTGCTAGTGCCTTTGTGAATGCATCAGCCACATTCTTGGCAGTTGGGCAGTACAAGAGGTTGAAGGTTCCATTTCTAACATGCGAGTGGATGAAGTAGTAGTGGAGGTCTACATATGTATTTGGTGCATGATTGGAACTTTCCATTCAACGTGAGTGCTATAGCAGCTTGATTATCGCAGAAGACAGGGATGGGGTGCATGGGAGGTTCATATAGCTCCTCAATGAGCAATTTAAGGTAAAGTAGCTCCTGAATGACACTTGTCAGAGCTATATACTCAGCTTCTGCTGTGGACAGCACAATTAATAGCTGCTTATGCATGGACCAGGCTATGGGACTGGCAGGGGCCCCCATTCAACAGGACAATATATCCAGACATCAAATGGTAGTGCAGCTGCAATGCCCAGTCTGCATTGACAAACACCTCTAGTCCTCTGTCCATTGAACCCAAGATCAACTTAAAGTCTGCTGTTCCCTTCAAGTACTCAAGATGCGCTTGGTAGCTTCCCAATGGGGCCTATCTGGGTTTTGCATGAACTGTGAGAGGATCAAGATGGGAAATGCTATGTCAGGATGTGTACTGGTGGCTGCATACATCAACGAGCCAATGCCCTGTTGATATGGTACATTGTGCATGTCTTGTAACTCTGCAGCTGTTGCAGGTCCCTGCTCCATAGATAAGGTAATACCTGGCTCCATTGGTGTTTGCACACTCTTCACATCACCTAGGTAGAACCTCTCAACAACCATCTCAACATATGCCTTCTGGGAGAGGGTTAAGGTGCATGCAACTCAGTCCTATGTTACCTTCAGACCTAACAGCCAGCTTAATTCTCCTAGGTCTGAGATTTTGAAGTATTCACAGAGCTGAGATTTGAAGCACTGGATGTGTGAGATGTAATTAGTGGTGACAGCCATGTCATTCATGGAGATGGTGATGACAATGTGTTCCTTTGGGGTATGTTTAAAGTAGACTGCCTGGTCGACCCTCAAACAGCTGAATCCCAACTTTGAGAACACATATACCAATTCTTCCACCCACTCAAATCTGGCTTGCTTCAGTCCCAGCAAGCTCCTTTTCAGCTTCAAGACCTTCCCCTGCTGATCATCCTTCAGATAACCTGGTGGTGCCCTTATATAGATCTCTTCCTGGAGGCTAGCATAGAGGTATGCTGTGGGTAACACAACTCAGCTGAGTGTGCAGCTGATATAAAATATAATGTGTTAGGGTGAGTTATGGTGTGTGATAGGCTCAAGCCTTAGGGAAAGTAAAGTAAGCAGTATCCATGAGTGCTAACAACTCTGGGTAAAGCATGAGGTGCAAGAATGGGGTGCTATAAGTGCATGAATGAGGTGACAGGTGTGGAAAATGAGGCACTATAGGCATGCAAAGTGTGAGAGAGTAGACAGTATATACAACTCAAATGGATGGGTGAGATTCAGATACTTAGCTTCATAGTCAAATGGTAGATAGATACTGATGAAGGTAAAGTCAAGTGGTGGTAGTAAAAAGTGAAAATCACATATTTAAGTAAAAATGTATGTAAGTGTGCTCCCAGGGTGCAGAACCAAATAGGTAGTGCTAAGGTAATGTAAAATAAGGGTCCATGGTGAAATAATCATGGTGTGATAAGGATATAAAGAATAAATGGGGAAATACACACCTGGGAACTTGGTAGGATATGGGAATAGACTCTCAGAGATCAGGTACCTTAGGGCACTTAGGCATGGGAAAGTGCACACACATCATGCTGGTGTCACCTATGTTATGCAAGTGTCATGTTGGTCATACACATGTTGCATTCATGTTGCTTCTATCACACATGCATCACTTTGCATATACACTGCAGGTAAGTTTGTCTTGACTCATAAAATGTGCCTTTGTGAGGCTATACAGGATTGAGTCTCTACAATGCACTCTTTATGTCAACTTGGTGTATCCCCCAGTCTCGCTGAGTGGCCATTGTCAAAACAGTTCAAATCATGCTCATGTTGGCAGTGGGTACAACAGTGTCAAAATAGTTGATGTCATACTGCTGCCTCCTGCCATTAGCCATGAGTTGAGCTTGGAGCTTGAGTTTCTTGCCATCTGGTCTGCATTTGGTGGTAAGGATGTAGTGGCAGGGGATGATGTTGGCTTCTTAAGGTGTGTCTACTATCTTCCATGTCTCTAACTTCTCAAGCTGATTAATTTCATAGTCAATCACCTCTTGCCACTTGATCGTATCCAGTCTATTCAAGGCCTGCTGCAGGATAGGTTCTGGCTCTGCCACTGCTAAAGCTAGATGAAGGTGAGCTTCTTCATCAGAGAGATCCAACTCTAATGCTTCCAACAGGGTTTCTATTGCCACTGAGGCACTCTCTCCTTTGTGAAGGCTCACATAGTAGCTGGGTGGTGGTCTCACCCTTGAGGCAGGTGGAGTTGGTAGAGGCTGGGATTGTGCTGGGGGAGTGGATGGAGTCTGTGGAGTCTGGGGAGGTGCAGGCGAGTCATTTTGCAATGGTTCCTAGGTGCTAATGGTTTGTTATTTGTCAGTGTACTCTCCCTTGACCTGGACACTATCTGAAATGACTATCATAGATGGCATGAACATCACATTTCGTTCAACTAAAACATGGCACTTCAATGGCCAGAACACCCTATACCTCTTGCTCTCAATGTCTACCCCCACAAAGACAGCTTCCTCAGTACAAGGCTCGAGTTTCCCTCCTTCCAGGACATGCACCAGCACTGGCACACCAAACTCATGTACCTGAGACAAGTTAGGCTTGCTCCCATGGACCAACTCAAAAGGCGTGTGTCCCAGTGTTGCTCTAGATGGCAACCTGTTCTTAAGCCATGTAGCATAGTTGATGGCCTCTGCCCAGAGCATTGTGGGGAGGTCTTTGGTGATGAGCATGGCATGGGCATGGGCAACCAAGGTATGATTGAGTTGTTTGGCAGTGCCATTTTGCTGTGGTGAGTCATGTACAGTGAGCTGATGTTCAATACCTTGATCCTTTAGGTATTTGTCAAACTCATGGCCGAGGTACTCGCTGTCTTGATCAGATCGCACCTTTGTCAAGTGGACCCCATGTTACAAGAACATATGCTTGTCAGGCCCCTTATCATTTTCCTTTACCTTGCCATCTCTGGACTCTATATTCTTATTGTTGCCAGTCATTGCCAGACTTTGTCCTTGAAGTCACATGACTGGTCTTTAAAGTCATTGGATTGGCTCAACCCCTGAGCCTCCTCTATGCCCTATGCTTTCTCCTTTGCCCTTCCCTTTTGGACCTATGGCCGCATTGCCTTGTATTACTGTTGCTTTGGTTCATGGAACGTTTTCTCCATTTTTTGTATGTTCCTTTGCATTCTATAGTACTTTACATTGTTCTCCCAATTTGGTCTTCATCTGCTAATTCAGTTCGAGCTCAGCTTGAATACTTGTATATAAAGCTAGCTAACACCTCTTGTATTTCCCTAACTTTAATCTACCTTTGTCTTGATCCCAATTCTCTAGAAGCCTAGCAAGCTTTGCCTTGTGTATAAGTACTCTTGGCCGCTTGTCACACCCAAGCCTAGCCCTATCACAAGCTCTGCTCTAGTTGGTCAAACCGACTAGACCAGATGATTACCACTCAAGGAGAGCCCCATCTCTCAAGTGGTGCTATGAACTTCTGTTGCACATGGAGGGCCCTGGTCTCAGATCCTGTGCATGGAAGCCCCCTATAAGGTTCTGGTTGTGAACTCTGTCAGTTCATAACACCCCAGGCTTCTGACACCCCAACCAGCTCTCATACTGCTTAAATGCAGTGAGTGCTTCACTTTGAGTTTGAGAAACTTGAGCTTGGTCTCTTAACTATAGTCATTGGTGAAGCTAATGTAATAATCATAGCCACCTAAGCTCATAGTGTGTGCAGGTCTCCAAAGGTCTGTGTGCATGAGTTTGCCATAGCACACATGATGCTTTTGTCTTCAACTCAGCCAGGAAGGGTGCATGGGTAGCCTTTGCTTTGATACAAATGTCACAGAAATCCAGGTTGGAGGAGGTATCAAGATTGACCCCCATCACCAATCCCTTCTTTACAGTGTTGATAATAGCCAATTGGGAGACATGACCTAAGACATGATGCAGGTCACCAATGGTGACCTTACTGCATGTCAGATTCACATGCTGACAACTCATCAAGACACTATACAGGCCTTAGACTTATGGGATCTCTGCTATCACTTCTTGCTCTGGCCCCTTGGACAGAATCTTGCACATGTTATCCCTCAAAGAGGACAGCTAGGCCACCTGCAGTAATCTGATTGGTGGAGATAAGTGTAAATGCCATCTTTGGTGCATACAACATGTTTTTCAGGGTTACCATGGTATGTTTCTGACCTAGAGGTAGGTCAATCTGCACATTTCCTCAATCAATCACACTCAGGGTGGAACCATCAGCCATATGGATATCCTGGGGAGGGATAGAGGTGAAGTTGGAGAACTTGGTGTGGTCTAGGCAGAAGTGTGAGGTGGCACCTGAGTTGACGATTGCACCTCATTTCTTGACAGGTATGTTAAAGTCTTTAGTGATATTTGCCAAGTCTGATATGATAAAGGCATATTCATTATTAGGTTCAGATTCTGCAGCTGAATTAGCTGCTTGCTTCTGTGGCTTCTCACTCTTCCTCCTCTGCTGGTTAGGACCTTGTCTTTCCTTCCTGCCTCTTGGTTGCCAACAATCTGTTTTATAGTGGCCCTTGTGGTCACAATTAAAACAAGTAATATTAGTGTTGGCCTTACTTGAGCTGCTGCTGGCTCTGTCCTTGCCCTTGCCTTCTCTTGTGGATAATGCAGAGCTGGTGCCTTTCTTGGTGGAACAATGGTCAGTCAGCTGCTGATGCTTGTATTCCTTGGTGATAGTGGTAATGAGCTCATTAGAGGTAAGTGGTGTCTTCATGATTTTAGTGACTGTGCTGATGGAGGATAGAAGAGGTCAATATAACTCAGGGAGCAAGCCCAAGATGATGGCATGAAAATCTGTGTCCATGATACTAGCACTCATTCCAGCAAGTGATTCCCAGAGTCTGAGTAACTCTCTGAAATGCACTTTAACATTATCTCCTTCCTCACACCTTGTCTCCTACATTCAGTGATGCAGGTCAATCTGCATGAGCTTGGTTTTACCCTCATATATCTGGCATATCTCTGCCCAGATTTTGGATGCTTCCTGGAGGTTCTGGATGCACAGCAGGAGCTGATACATGATTGTGCTGAAGACTTGCTACTTTACAAGTGAGTTCTTTTGATAATAGTTATCAATTTGCTTATTGAGCTTATCAATCTTGGTTTGCTTGGGTGTTGAGCCATCTGGCTTCATAACTGCCTTTGTTTTCTCATCAATGAGGAATGGAGTTGGTTTAATGGCCTGACCATTGGTATACCGCATCAAACCTCAAGCACCTATAGCTGTTAATATCCTTTCCTTGTAGGTTATCCAGTTTAAGCCATCTTCGGCAAGCTTCAGGATATTAAACAGGCTTGAGGTGGTGCTGGGGAGTATAGTATCCATGATCGAGACAGGGCTCATAACCTCTGGTGGTTATGAGTGAGATAGGAACAGCTAGAACAAATAGGTATGATCTCAGTCTCTGGAATAGAACTCTATTGATAACTTGTCTACCTAGAACAAACAGATACACTACATGTGCATTAGTCTCTGTAGGTATTGATGATGAAGTATGCTTACATCTCAGTCTCTGGAATAAAACTGAGATGCATAGGTGCCTATGCTATGGCTTTTAAGGTGAGTCTACTCAACTAATAATCACATGAATAAGAGGAAAATAATCTCAGGGCCAATGTCAATAGTGTCCTGCTCCCTTCTATTCCCTCCTTGTGCTTGTGCCTCTATTCCTCTGTCTCTATGCTTTGTTGGTGTTCATCAACTTGGACAATTCAGATGACAACAATATAGTGGTATGTAGAATTGGGTAGTCACTGCAGGCACTTTCCCATTTTTCTTCAAAAAACATCCAAAAAACATTGATTGAGAAGATAGAAATTGACTCTCATGTTGCCTGTCAAAACATTGAAAAAAATCAATTCATGTGTTAAAGATTTTCTGTGCATGGAACATGATACAAAAATTGGTCATGTTCCCTCAAGGATAATACTGGATTTTCCATCTATTTTCTTTTAAATAGCAGCTTATAATGAGGTTAAATTTCTTGTTTGTGTTTTCAAATATATACAAAACATTTGAAAAACATAGTAAATTTGGACAGAAATTTAACATTATTGTAAGCTGCTATTTAAAAGACAATAGGTAGAAAATCTGGTATTATCCTTGAAGGAACATGTCCAATTTTTATATCATGTTCCATGCACAGAAAATCCTTAACACATAAATTAATTTTTTTCAATGTTTTGATAGGCAACATGAGAGAGGATTTCTATCTTCTCAATCAATGTTTTTTGGATGTTTTTTTGAAGAAAAATGGAAAAATGCCTGCAGTGACTACAGAAGTAGACTGTAGTTCCTTGGAGTTCTACTACAGGCAGCTATATAGCACTACAAAGTTCATATAGTGCTACTACTGCTAGCTTCCAGGAGCTATATACTTAGTTACACATATATCATATAGTAGTAGTAGCAGCATGCAGAATTACAGAAACAGTTGAATTTGAATGCCTAATAATCAACAAGTCAACATATTTTACAACTCACTAGCCTCTGCATCATCCTGCTCCTTAAGTTGATACTCTTGGATGGCATCTTCAAATGCTGCATTACTGCATCAAGAAAACATCAAGTTCCTTTTCAGTCCTTAGCTTACTTAAAGTTACTTAAAATTAATCTTAAGGCAGCTAAGAAGAATAAGGAACTAGTGAGTTCCTCAATGAAATGTATTCTAAGGAGCAAAGTCATTATAAGGTGGTTAAGGCATCAAAGGTAGTTGTATTTGTGAAAGTAAAATAAGTAAAATAAGGTGCCTGCTGAGCACCAAAAAAATACATGTTATTTATGTTAGCATTTTCTTGAATAAGCACTGATAGACACTGTAGAGACTTGCACCTCTACAGGCACTTCCCTCAGTCTCTCCCATTTCCCTCTTACACACCCCAGCTCTAGTCCTCAGGACAAGTCATGCATTCTAGTGCATCTCCTATGTCAAGCACCTATTGTGTGTACTCTGTACATAAATTGCACATTGCACTCCTATCTTGGATTCTTTGCAGCTTGTCTGCCTGTTCATTTTATGTCCCTGTTGGTTCATTGGTACATTCTCACATTATCTCCTTTCATCTAACACATACAAACCAATTATGCACTTGAGTGCTTTGTGCACTAGACAGGACCCTTACTTATATACTTACACATCTATCTATAGCATACTCACTTCATGACTTTGGTTCCATGCCTTAAGCACTAGTTGCACTTGAGCTTATAGTTAGGATTCAAGGACTTGGTCAGGATCAATTTTCCACCCATCCATGTTAGTAGCAGCTATTTTCAGTAGTACAAATCTATTTTCTCCTTGCCTCCTCTGCTTGAGTGCAAGTGCAGTCACTCCCACAACTTCTAGTCTCAAGACCTGATTGTGCAGATCTTCCTTACTGCACTACTCATTTATTGAATTGCCATTGCACTTCACCCTTGTCACATGCACCCTCTTTCACTTTCACACCACATGCACTTTGCACACATGTTAATATTTGGCACTCATACCATTGTGCTCCAGTGTGCTGTAGGTATCTTATTAGTAGAAGCATCCCTCATCTAGAGGAGTCCTTTTCTCAGTAGCCATCCTTTGAGTTGATTACAACTCATGCACAGGATCTATTGTAGAGTGGAGCATTTGACCATTTCTCTTGCACTTTAGATTCCTCATCTTTAATGTGCTGTCATGTATGGTATGTGACTCATACTATACCACTCATATAAGAGAGAGCAATTAGGAAGTTACCTCTCCATTTTTTCTTGATTTGTTGTGTTGTATTTCTCTCTCTTTCATTGTTAGTTTTATTGAGTCTTATACTAGCAATTACCTGTAGCTATGCCACTCACTCGGCAGTGACATTGTTTGAATACTAACAGAACACACATGACAATAAACTCATAAAATATGCACTAGGTATTAGTAGTGTGAGTGAAGTACTCAGTTGAATGTGATGGAGAGTTGAGACAATGACAAAAACATACCTTAACTAACAATTGAATAATGTAGATATAGACAGCCAAAAAAAATGCAGATCAATTTTCTTCAGTCCTTTGGCATTTAGCAGGCCAGGGGACCTGAGAGAAGTCAAATTTCAACCCAGGTTTACTTGGTGTTCCACTTGTAGGAGGACCTGATCTCTGTTATAGCTGGCAGAACAACAGAATTGATGAGATACATACCCAAGATATTGCCTGATGACTTCATGATGACAGGATACTCTAAGAAAATAATTGAGTCCACCTTGACTGTGAATCTATCAGTTTCAGGTTCAGATCCTTCAACAGTCTTGACCTTTCTTCTGGTAATAAAACCAGTGACAGAAATGTAATGGTGTGGCTGAGGTGTGAGCTTCTTGCTAGACTTTGTCCACCATGCCATATTTGGAAAGGCACATTCAACTGGCAGGATGGATTTGAAAGGTTGTTGACTGGTGCTTGATGCTCTGGTAGGGTTGGTTCAAAGGCTCAAGACATACTGATGTGTGTCTATGGAAAATGTGTTTGCAAGGTCATCGACATACTCAATGGTGCCACAGATCTTGATGTAAGGTGTGTATAATGGAGAAACACCATCCTTTGCAATGGAAATCAACTGCATGGGGTGACAGAAAAATCAGATGTACCTGTATCATGTAATGAGTGAGACATACCCTGACAACATTGCCAACCAGATTAAAATACAATTCTCAGTTTTGGTCATCAAGACTAATGTTTGCACTTGGTTTCATTTTGGTGACCTTCGAGTGAATTGGTGTACAATATAGTGGATAGAACCAAATAACACTTACTCTTGCAATGACAATGCAGCTAGCAATGAAGGACAATTATCACCTAGATAGATTTGAGCATCAAAAATGAGAACCCTGCCTTGACCTTTGCAATGTATCATTTTTCATGCCTACTGAGAACATCTGAACAGTGGTCAAACTCAAGTTGCTGACATAACAAAGCAAGTCATCCTTCAAGTTGATTAGTCATAAGTCAAGTTGTCTCAATCACATGTGACCAAGCCATTTTAGTACTAGGGGCTGGCACTGCTGACATGGACCTTGCTCAGATTTTTGTCAGTTCATGTGATAACAGAGAAAGTGGCAATCCATGTATTTTTATTTCCAATTTTAGGTCAGAGCATACATGTTGAGCTTCCACACACATGACCTATGTGGAAGCTCAACATGTATCATTTTTCACACTTACCAATAATATCTAATTGTGTTGCAGTGATAACTTTTGTTACAGGTAACTGATGTGAATCAGAATTTTGCAGCAAATCCACATGAACATCAGCATCAAAGTTCAGTGTCAATTCTATTACAATCTTTTCAAAAGTAACATTTTTTAGTTTCTTGTGCTAGTTCCTCAATTCTATCATCTTCTATCTGCAGGTCTTCTGATGGATGCCAAAGGAATAGATTGTTGTCAAAATCACTGAGTAGTGGATGCTTTCATAGCTGTGACTTCTGGATAAGGAGACATAGGTATTGAAGGGTGAGAGGCCAAAACATGTGGTTTTTCCAATATCTTTAAGTATGTGATCAATTGTTTGTCCTTGAGCCTTAAAGTCAGTGAATGCATATGCAGGCATGAGGGGAAGTTGTCAGCACATGATTTGTGTGGATGGAGTTGTGCAAGTCAACAATTTACATTTTATGGTTGAAATTGGAACATGTTGGGGCAGAAGATCTTGCAGTATATTGCAATATTCAAGGTGAATGATCAAGTATGTGAAAGGGTAGTGCAAGAACACTTTTCTTTCTTTGATTGCTTCTATTCCAATCATAGGTTCTCTGGGATCCAAGACTATATCTGTCACCTGTCCTCAAGATCCATTTGAGAGATTGGTGTTGGTAGCAATATTGTATGTTACCATGACATCCATGTCTTTGACAAGGCAGATCATCACAGGTAGGTGTTCTGTGTCTTTCAATGGCATTTTTACTACACTGAGTCACTGCAAGGGAGACAATGAGTGGAGTTTTCTGCAGGACAGATGTATAGTATCTCGCCAGATAATGCAGAGTGTTTTTTTGGTAGTCCAAATATTTCATCTTGATTGTACACTATTGCATGGTGTGATGAGGATTGTGTCATTCTATGGAGGGACCAAGAAGTCTGGTATGACATATTTGCTATTAGTGAGAACAAGGTGTCAAATTTCAGAGAGATCATCATTTGTGCATGCCCCAATTCTCATTCATTGGAGAATGTCATGCCAAACAGAATCAGTGATGCAAATTTGCTGTTTGAGTTGAATGACAGTGTCAAATTGAAGGTATAAATTTCTGCCAAGCTGACATTTTGTCATGCATGGGTTTTGGGAGTATAGGGCATGGTGATGACCAGCAACTGAGGGAAACTGGTGGAAGTCTCCTAGTATGATTGCACTCAGTGCTCCAAATGGTGCTGTCAACAGCTGTCAGAGGATCCCTTGACAAAGAGTGTTATTAGCAAGCATGCAGAGTATGTTATGAAAATAATACCTTCTGCTGCATGAAATGTGGATAATACTTGGGATATAAGGTACAAAAAGTCAGTTGTCAATAGGCTCATCTCATCTGCTGCAAAAAAAGTTTTCCTCCTAAGTTTGCATTTTGCATTTTTGCAGTCTCTGCACTGGGATGATGGATCCATGTATCAGATTGAGGTAGAGCTTTTCTGGCTGGAATTGTGGCCCATGAATGTACTGTTTTGCCTCCAATTTGGCATGCTGTGACACCCATCAAAGCAGTTCTGGTGAATAGGTGAGAACACCCAAGAGCTGAGAATAGTGAAGTTATTGCTTGAACTAGTCACATTTTTCCTGTTCCTCCTTGACCATAAATTGCCATCAAAAGCTGAGGTGGATTATTGCCCTGTAGGTGTTCTTTCAGATGATCTGCAACAATATTGAATGCCATGGTTTGTTCCTTGTTTAGATCAGTGGATGCTGCAAACATATTTTGGAAAGTTGGAGATATTTCAGAAGTGTGAGATACTGAAGCCTCTTCTTGGACTGGTATCTCTGCTGTCACAGTGCAGGCAGGCAGTGTCTCTGGAATGTCTGCGCATGTTTCATCAGACATTGTTATGTGTTTCTCCCACTCCATGGGTTACTGTAGACTTTGATGTGAAGCAACACTTGCTGGTCTGTTTGGGACAGTGATTGGATACCTTTCTTCATCGAAGAACCCAAATTTTTCAGCAATGTTCAATACAACATCTGTATACACCATCTCCCAAGTTTTTAGGATTCCTTTGGCCACTTTCAAAATACCATTTTCTGTCATGAGTTCATCATCTATGACTTCTTTGCCTTCAACTTGTATGAACTCATCTTGTTTATTGTCTAGATGGTCTCCAGCATCAAGATCCACAAAATTTTGAGGAAGGTATTTCTCTTATTCACTCTTAGCCTTGTCAAAGCATTCATAGAAGTACTGAATATTGGCAACTGTTCATTTGATGATTTCAGGTGCATGGGTGATGAAGTTTTCATATGTGGAGGTAAAAGAGTCATTGCCATGTTTGATTTTAGCAATGTTGCACCATGGTTTTAGCAGTGAGAGCATGGAAGCACAGTACAACTTGTGATGATCAGTGTCATTTGCTTGAGGAAACCACTTGCCAGGAATATGTGGTATTGCCTCATGTCCTTCAGCTCACAGAACCCATACATGACCAGTGTAATGAGATCTATTTCTGTATGGCACATGTAAACTGATGCCTTCTTTTTTATGTATTGGAGATGGGTCCCATTCAGAATGGGTGTTATGCGTGTTGAGAAAGAACTCGAAGTAGCTAAAATTTTTAAGTTTGTTGCCTTGGTCAGTATAGTCATGAATTTGATTGCAAATGTGAAGAACTCCCTCATGGATTTTGAGTGCTGCATATTCATCTGATGTTGTTTGACTGCTTCAAGTCAATAATGAAATTGGTCAACTACAAGTTCAATTAACATGTATAGTGCAACTTACTGGTGCTCTCACAGCTCAGGAAAAGTATGTTTCAACAAGCCCATGACCAAAGTCCAGTGGATAGTTTCAAAGTGATGGGAAATGTATTGATCATCCCAGCCTGTTAGGTATGAGACAATTTCTGGTATGCTGAATTCTGCTCATGACTGAGAGCATTAGCACATTTCTGGATGAGGCACTTATTGGCATGATGTATGTCTGTACTGTGATCCTTATTTCCTTGATGATAGGCAAAAGCCTTTGCAAGAAGAGCTGAAGCATTGGAAGAGTGTTGTTGGTGTTTTGCTGCAAAAGATGAGATATACCATGATATGTGTTTAGTGTATTTGCCATTTGTGAGGAGTTTGCAATCATGATTTGAACATGTGGCAAGTAATATCCAAGGATTCCAGTTGTTCAGAAATGGATAACTTTGCTGTGGTCCCCAATCACCACCTGAGCTGATCCAGGGTTGTGGTGCCAAGGGAAATGGTGCTTGTTGTTTGCACTGAACTCTTCCATTGATAACTTTCAAACAACCTGGGCCACATTTGTGTGGTTGTACAGAGTGTACTAACTGTTGTTCAACATTGGAATGCAGTGATACAAAATGGTGATTCCAAGGATCTAAAGGTCACAAATAAGATACAGCCTTTTCATGAGGGATGGTTGCCAAAGTGTTTTCAGTGACTTCTGGATGATGGGCATGGATGTTGGATCCAACATAATTAGCAACTCATGTGTGAAATTTGTGTGACTAAAACTTATTCTTCATCATTATAGCTGTTGGTGCTCCTTGCAACCAAACAAGCATATGGAGGTGAAGAGTTCCACAACCCTGTGCTTCAACTGTTCCTACATATCCCTTGACTGTGCTGAAAATGCCTTCACAGTGTGAGATGGATCCTTTTCTTGATTTGGGCACAGTGATGCCCATAAGCTTCTCAAGAATGGCATGAATGATAAAGTGGAAAAAATTGGCAGCAGCATAAGAGTCATTTGCAATGATCATGGCATGGTGTGACAAGTCAGTCCACCATGATGGTTAAAACCATCAAGATTAATATCCTGCCCTGCAAGAACTTGTGCAATAGGATCATGTATATCAGAGGGATTGATAATAATCTATAACAATGGTGGGTTTTTGAGAATAGTCATACCCCAAATGTATGAATGAATATTAATTCTTGACTCATCCATACCATGAACCCTTGCTTGCACAGTTGTTAAATGCTTTTTCAGGGAACATATGGTAGGGTTGGATGGAGGTTTTCCATTGGCTTCTTCATGAGTAGCCACACTGAAATCCTCAGGTGTCAATTGAATGAACAATGACTCATTTTCCTGAAAGGTTTTCTTGTAAACTTGCAAAACCGCAGGCCTACACACTTCATGTTTTTGTATCACTCCAAATACTTGGAACATGAAGTGGAAGTCTTTGCAGAAATGTCTTTTGCCATATTTCATCATTCACTTAGCATGAGCCTCATATGAAATGGTACAAGGACACTGAATCTCAAATCCACCAAATCCAAAAGGAAAAAGACAAGGAAATGCTCCCAGAAGATGGTTGGGATTCTCTGTGGTTTCCATATATTGCTCTCCTACAGCATTGATTCAAGGATATTCATTAACAAATCCACTGCCATGTTTGATGGTATATGACTCATCTTTTGCACTTGAAGTATTGGTAAATGCATTTGCAAGAACATGTTCATCAGAAAGCAAAGATGCTTCTGAATCAACAACACTGTGTGCC
>QLOO01003094.1:0-26650 GCA_003313855.1 Suillus sp. MG131 | reverse complement strand
GAACAACTACCAATCACTCTCCCATCCGATTGTCAGACTTTTGACGTCAAACACTAGTTTTGTTCTCCGTCAATTATGAGATGCTAGCAGTAAATTACTGGCGAACGAGCTAGTAGTTAAGTGGCGCAGTGAGTTGAACAGTACGTAGATAATATGATATCAACCCCGTATCTGTCTCAAACGCGGTGGTCGCTAGACGGCTGAGTCAATGGAAGGGTTTGCTCAATCTTGGTCCGCCGCGTAACATAGTACGAGGAGCATCACCGCGTCCTGTCATTGGAATGGCCGAAGCCTGCAGAGCGCGGTAAGCTGAGAACCTGAATTACGGTCACTAGGCGTGCGTCGTCAATAGTCATTGGCCGTTTATTCTTTCTACAGTAAGGTTGGGGTTAGTTACATAGTTCATGGAGGCATACTCCCGCAGCGGTCCCGCCCCTTAATTTATGCCTGAGAGCCTTTGGGGTCAGTACATCCGTGTCGGAGCATGGGCATGGGTGCGCCGAGAAAGGACAACACATGATGATCTACATACCGAAGATCATCGATCAGTCTCGATTCTCGAATTACGTTGCATGCCTCCGTGAATTGCTAAAGATTCGTCGAATGATAAGCTAGGACTCGCCGGATGGCTGATTTCCAGAGGATTAACGTACATCATTTACAAATATGTAACGCATAATGTGTTGAATCTGAATGGTTATCTAAGGAAAGAACAGTAACCTCAGTCTATGATCAAGAAGCTCAGGATATCCATACCTGTACATGGAGGAGCTACGCGCCTCCTGAAGCATTTTCCGCATCCAACCTCTGCCCCTGTATCCAAATGCCACGCCTATTCCGTTCGTCTCCAATGCACCACCACTTCTCCAGTACACCCAATGTAATACCTGACTGTGGCTCAAAGAAATCGAGCGCACCCACTCCCTTGTCGCTTTCCTTGTACAATTCGACTGCAATAATTCGTTAAGGCGTTATTTTTTTGCGATAATCGCCCAACTCACTGCGTTGGGCGTCAAAAGGGGCGCCAGCTTGGAAGACTCCACATGAAAGACCGAGTGCGGTGGCACCTCCTCTGGTAGCCAAATACAACGCCTCTTTCCAATCGATTGCGAGAGACTGTTCACCACCGCTCAGTTTTCTTGTACCATCGCTGATCCTAGAGATAGCCACAGCCTGCCGCATGCTGTCCATGATATCTATGCTATATCCACCGGCGATATCCGTGCCAAGACCGACGGGTACGCCGAGGTCCAACGCTTCACGGAGTGGGAACGGCTTTTCTGAAAAATACGAGTTCGAAAGAGGACAGTGTGCCACGGCGGAACAGCTGCCAGCCATACGTGACAGCATGTTTTCATCCAAGAATGTACAGTGGGCTTGAACAGTTTTCTCTGTGAGCAAATCGAACTAGATTTGAACGTTATCAGCTCAGTATCCATTGAACACGAGAATTACTCACGTTGTCAAAAATGTCGATGTCGTCTTTGTGGCGCTCGCTCAAAACCCACTGCACTTCTTCGTGAGCCTCCGCCAGGTGACTTTGGATTCGTACCCCTTTGTCACGAGCGAGTTTTCCGAGTCCTTGTAAAAGCTCATCCGAGCACGTTGGTACAAACCGTGGTGTGATCACAGGTTCAATGAGACGTCTGTGCGGTTCGTAAGATGAAACCAAGTTACGACAGCCGTCGATGAATTCCTCGGCAGATTGTATTGAAGATTGAGCGGAAGGCTCCACGTAGGAAGGCCGGGACGAGATATCCATCGACAGCTTCCCCACGAATGCTCGTATACCGATAGTCTGCATGGCTTCTGCAAGGATTAGACTGTGATTCTTTCAAATTAGCACATCCATTTGCGACACGAAATTCCTTGGTGAGCTTGCGCTTACTTCGCTGTGTTATTAATTGTCCCGAATAACATGACCGCGCCAGTCCCGGCGTCTCTTAGTCGTTCTGCGAGACGTACATACACTGCCTTTGCCAACTCCGGTTGGCTGTCCAAGCTTTCTTCAGACTTGAATGCATATTCATCTAGCCACTGCATTAGAGGGAGATGGAGACCAGTTCCCTGGAACATGAACTGGGGTGCATGTAGATGCAGATCGCAGAATGTTGGAAGCAGAAAACCTCCTGATGGTATGGTCGTGATAGGTATGTCGATGTTTGCCAGAACTTCTCCAGAGACTCCGGAGTCAGCAGATCCTACATAAGTTATGAAACCTTGGTGGTCCACAACTAAGACATGCGTAGATAGATTAGCATGTCTCGAGAATCGTACGATAGAATATGAACTCCTCACGTAAAATATGATCTTCAAGGACTTCAAGTTGCTCCAATGAAGGGCAATGAACCAGAGTACCTTTGAAAGCAGTCACAATCGTCATGGTAGTCGATAACAATGCTGATGCTCGTGACTATTCCGATATACTGTTCCGAAGATGATAAGATTTTACCCCGGAATTAGACCACGTGTATAATGCTAATGTGGAATGGTCCGGACTCCAAGAGTTCCGTTCACGTTTCAGAGCTCTCTACTCTACAAGCGCCGTTCCGCAACCAATCTATCGTTACATCCTCCAGATGATCGTCGAAGTCTCCGAATTTCTCGAGAAGATTATGGTCGCGAACAAGGGCAATTGCGCGCGAAGGCGAATCAGCATTGGCCAACAAGAAATTTGATCCCGTCGTGAATGCGGGACTTTGCGCTATGCATGGCCGCCAGAATGTTGTGGAGGGCTGTGGTAGATAGGGCTGTCGTGCGTCAGACAGTTATGAGTTCATGATGGTGGCTGAAACATACGATTAAAGCTGGATCCCCTGTTCCCAACTTGTCGCCGTCAATCTTGAAACGAGAATTAGATAGTTTCCAGCTGTGGTTTATCCATCTACTCACAATAAATGCTACTGCATCGTTAAATTGATCACGAATTTTCTGCGCAACCCGCTCGCCGACAGGCGCAAGAGCCGTGTCATCTAGTCTCTCGCTTGCTTGATAGTACCCCACTAAACTCATCTCTCGTGCTTCGGCATGCCCTTTCGCCTAGAAACATTACTATCAGTCAGTACCATGACGAAGGTTGCGTTGAAATAGAATGACTGCGACATACCAAGTCAAGTCCGATCTCCATCATAGGACTGAGGCTTGTCCAGTGATGGAGCAATGGAATGATATCCTCTATCACAACCACGTCCGAGGTTTGTGTACCAAGTAGAACACCGTTCACTGGCAGGTGGGGATGTTTCGCCGCATGAAAGAATATCTTAAGGTACGCGTTTTCAGAAAGAGAGTAGGACACCATCGTGACGGTCGTCTGTTAGACGTCTTTTGAGAGTTCTGCCGAGATTTATAATTAGTGTTACGTGTCGCTGGACGCAATCAAAACTTGAGCGACGACCGTGGAGCCTGGTAGTGCTGCTGTTTAAGTGCTTCAATAAAAGTACGGAAACGTGGGAGAAGTTTGCTCTCTCACACACTCACAACTCTATACCATGACGTCCAACAGCCCAGAGATATTCACTGCAACCTCAGCGTATTCTCTAGCTGGGGTGGCTGCCATGGCCTTCGTTGCCACCACTGGCGCCAAGGTTTTACTGCCGAAGAATGCGCGCTGGCAGGATTCATTTACCTTCATCTGGCTGGTTCGTCAGTCTACTTGCACATCCGGCCTTATTTGACAGCGTCGACAGGCATTTGATGCATTGATTCACTTCTCTTTTGAGGGATCATTCCTATACCTTTCGACCTTTGGCAGGACTGTGAACTCCAGCGTGGGGCCATTTGCTGAACTGTGTGAGTGATCTAAGCTTGATGCTGCTCTTCAATCCTTCAACCAGATAACTGGTTTTCTAGGGAAGGAGTATACCCGTGCGGATGCACGATGGGGTGTTTCTGACCCTACTGTTGTTTCCCTCGAGATTTTGACGGTTCTAGGTGCGGCGCCTATGTGCTGCTACATCATAAGGCAAATTGTTAAGGATGACCCTGCCCGTCACTATTGGATCATCGTCTTGAGCACTGCTGAACTGTATGGCGGGTATGTATGTCGTTGCAAGTGACCTTGAAGTTAGTGATCCGGGTCGTTTCCAGATGGATGACGTTCTGTCCAGAATGGTTAACGGGAAGCCCAAGTTTGGATACCTCTAACCCGCTCTACCTTTGGGTTTATCTTGTCGTGAGCATGCTCCGTCCCCTACCATGACTATAAGTGTCTCAACTGATCTTCACCATGACAGTTCATGAACGTCATGTGAGTGTAAACACATGATTTTATCGTCGTCAATTCTGATGTTTTATTCCAGCTGGGTAGTCATTCCAGCCTGGTTGATGTGGGATTCGTATGGACACATTGCTGGCTCACTGCGCCGCGCGCAAGCAGTCACAAAGACCAAAAAGAACTAAATTAATATACCTAGTCGGTATCTATGTCATCCATACCTTATATCTATGGCCCACCTCAGATTGGTTTCCTATTGATATTTTAGTCAGATGATCGTGAAGACTAGTCATGCACTGAAATACGATTCGCGAACCAAGCACGACGTAAGTAACTGATAGAGTTCATATAGCGTGTACTGAAGTAACCTAGCTCTGTATGTTTTAGAAGGGAAAGACATTTGTTTCTGCTTTAGCAGAATCAAGCGCAAAATCAAGCGTAGGGCATCAAGTCCGTGACGAAGTAAAAGAAGTAAACTGAAGTCCATATCCATATCAAGTCCGTGTAATGTCCACCCTGAGAGCCGAGTCCGCCGGGCTTAAGCTTAAAGGCCCGAGGCAGGCACAAAGCTTAGACAATGGCGAACTCTGGAGAAGCATTTCCGGAGTCGCCGAACACTGGAAAGACACATGTAAGAAATGCACCCAACCAGATGACAAGGGATACATACAGACAACGATAGCATCGCCGCGAACCGTAGCGTTCTCCGGAACGGTGATTGTGACTTCACCGCTGATAATGGGGAAATTCACAGCAAGGGGATGCTCTGGATTGTACTTCAACAACAGTATTCAGGACATGGTCACGAAAAGAACATACTGATGTCCAGGTTCTCGGAATTGTTTTCCATGTATCCCAACAACAAGAGACCGGTAGAATTCAGTTTTTCCTCGGGGATGTTGTCAGTTGCCCAGGCCACGGTCTGCGTGGAACCACGGGGCCAAATTGTGAACTGAGTGGGGCAGAGGATGGTAGGGCTCCAGGCGAGGAGCTCAACGGGATGGATGGGTGCAGCTGTAGTAAATGCCAACAAAAAGGCAGAGAAAATAGAGAACATCGTCACAGTGCTGAACATTCTGAATTCTAAGTTGATTGAAGTCGTGAAAAAGAGTGATATGTGCTGGGCGGGCAGTTGACCTGGATTTAAGGCTTGTATTGAACGTGTCGATGGAGGAAATGGGAGGAAAGAAATTGAACTCGAGTATTTATATATGCGCCGAGAGGCTTGGCTCTATTTGTTGTAGCCGCTGTACGTGTGGGTCCGTGAATGAAACATACATATGGTCGAAGACGTAAGGGAGATCTTGTTAAGAAGCCGGATGTAACAAGACCGCTGCAGGCAGGATGCTTGGGCTCATAATACCTGGATCGTTTATTCTTCAAGCTTCAAGGCACCTGGCACCTATGGTCCTACGAAGAAGTCCTTCCTTCTTCGAGCTCGAAGCCATACGGAACAGTACTTGGCGGCTACAAGCGGCCGCGGGCTAGAGCCTCGTTAAAGTAGGGGGAAGATAATCGATCCACATCAATCGCTGGCACACTGTGAGATCGTCAACGTCGGACACCGGATATCGGATTTACACTTCACCCAACGAAACAGCCATCCTACAGATTTCCGCCATTCCACCCACCCGACTTACGGCTTGCCCGCGCTAAGCAGAACACCGCGGACACACGAGGCACGAACCGACGCGTTGCTCACATGTATATCACGTGACTTACCACTCAGTTCGAACCAGTGTCCAAAAATTAACTGCTGAAGCAGCCAAGCATGAGGGAGATTCGCCTGCTCTTTGCGCCCTTTTTGTTGTTTTTACAAGTACGTGACTGATGCAAAGCGGAAGTCCATATCTATATTCACTTTCCAAGTCCGTGTATGTCCATCCTGGGAGACGTGTTCGACCAAGCTTGAGGCACAAGTTTAGATGATGGTGAATTCGGGAGAAGTATTTCCAGAGTCACCGACTAGAAGCGCATGTAAGGAATGCACCCTACAGGCAACGATAATGTTGTCGCGAGCCATCTTGTCGGAGACAGTGATCACTTTGGACGCAGGTTGCGAGTGTAACGAGACTGGTTTCGCAGTAAACATTGATTGCCTTCATCGGTGACGCACATACTGACATTTAATTTTAAGATGCTTGGTACTAGCGAGGCGGGCCATTCTTCTGCAGTACCTCCTTCAAAGTCTTGTATCTTTCCCCCGATGGCGCGCTGGTTGGTAACCTTTCCAACAACGGATCGTTGTAGGCAAAAGCAATGCACCAGGACTCGGTTCCCTTGGAGCTTTCACACGACGAAATTTAGTATAGCGGTAAACGCCTGTCGCCGTCATGAGATCCCTCGAAGCCAGGAAAATGATATCCATTTGGTCTAATACGGTCAATGGGCGCGGGTGACCCAAATCCATGCCTCGCTGGAATAACCGCTCGTTTTGCAAATATCCACAATATCTGACTATGATTACAATGCCTGAGGCATTGAAGAAGCATTAGATTGCTGAGACATTTCCAATGCAACTTCGTGTATTTACCTTAGGTTTGCGATGATTGGGATGTTAGTAAACCAAGGGGTGGACGAACAATTATTTAATAGGGGAGCTCACCGACATTTTCTTCTGGTACCAGCGAGGCGGGCCTTTCCTCTACAGCGCCTCCTTCAGAGCCTTGTACCATTCCTCTGATGGTGCGGTGGTCGGTAGCCTTTCTAGAAAAGGATCGTTCGAGGTGAAAGCAATGCACCAAAACTTGGTCCCCTTGGAGGTTTTCACGCAACGAAATTTGGTGTAGGGGTAACCTTTCGTCTCGATCATGACATCCTCAGACGCCAGAAGGAGCATATCCATTTGGTCTTCTATGGTTACAGGGCGCGGGAAACCCAAATCAACACCTCGCTGGTACAACCATTCGTCTTGTACAAGATATCCACAATATTTAACCATGACTACGATGCCTGATGCTTTGATGACGCATTAGATTGTAGAGATGGTTCTGACACTGCCATAGACACTTGCCTTGGATTCGCAATGATTGGTAGTTGATTAACAGCGAGTACTAGTAGTGTTGAACCAAGTCCACCCTTTTATAGGTCCCCAGTATTGCGGTGGCAAGTAGTCTTCCACAGATCTTGATGAAAGTTCCTGGTGGCAAAAGACGACACAGTCGCCTGTGGCAAGTGCAACTGGACGAAAAAACGATTAATAGGGGAGTGAGAACTACGCATCACATCACCTGGATTGCACGTGACATGTCACACCGTGTTTTATAATCATAATCACACGATGTTTACAGTTCACTGAGCTGGACTGCTGCCAGCGACTTGGTCGGTATCCACGCGTCTTCTCTACTATCTGTACATTCTTATTATTCGGGCCTTGAAAAGACATCATTCTTTACGGGGCTGCGCTCCTGCAGTTACCGGCTACTTCCTGCCTTTTCCAATCGAGAACTTCCACAGCTCACCATGATCATTGTTCTAATCCCAGTGCTTGTGGACACAGGAGCGTACAACTTTGCACCATGACTGGAGAACTGACACGTGATGCCTCGGGTCATACGATTCCCTTGCACGACCCAACATATCTCACATCTCCTCTGCAATCCATCATACACTCCTTGGAGCCTAATTCCCTTCACTCCAACCATGACTTACTGGATGCATACAACACCTTCTCAAATAGAATCAGGGCTGAAGCTCAAGAGCTTCAGCAGACCTCCGCTTCACTTCCTGCCTTGGAGTTCTTACGCACTGGGGCACGCGCATTTAGTCAAGCTTTAAGGCGTGACATTGCCCTCGCACACATCGATCCATTTATACCGCCTCGAGCCTTTACTCCCGGGGAATCGCCATTCTCAGAGGCCCAACAATCAGCTGCTGATGTGGTCTATCATGCGGGAGATTCATCTGCCCTTTGCCAGCAGGCCCTTTGCGCCCTGTCTGACATTTTCAGATTCCATAATCTGTATTCATTGTTTTCTGGTACGTGAGTCATGCCGTGCATCCTAGACTAATTACTGACACGATTCGGCATGCACCAGGTCCCGATATCTCGAGTCTTGTAAATGAAATTCTCAACATTACATATTCTCGACAACTTCCAATCCTGAACAGTGCGAAAGTATATTCTCTTGCGTTGTGGATCCTGGGTTCTCAGCGCTTGCCGCAAAATTTATTATCATCACGAGCATCAGATATAGTTTCCGTCCTCCGCAGCTCACTGGACACTCGACCTATTGGACAGCATACAGAGGATGGCCTTAAGGTTTGAAAGCGACTTTTCGCTATGAATATTTGTTGACAAATCGCATAGGGCGTATGCCACCTTATAGAATTTTACCCCACAACGTTCTTCGTTCGTGTAATCCAACAGCTGCCTTTGGTCCTTTCACATTTGGTGTGCAATTCTTATGCCGTCCGCCTTCAAGCTGCGCTGGTTCTTGGGAGAATGGTTCTCAGTTTGTCGAATAGCTCCCTTGACATCTCCCTTGATCACCGTAAAGTCATCTCAGACTTCGTTCTGGACTTCCTGGACCAACAATGGGCCAAGACACCTTCAACACGGATCTCAGGACTGCTCCACATCGCCAGGACGGCCATAGCTGTGGAGGAGGAATCAAAACTCGTTGAGGGACCCATTTGGCTTTTTTCGATGATGTCTTCCCTCGTCACCCTCTCCGATCATTGTTTATTTTCTCACTCCGATACATTCAAATTTTTCATACGACTTGCTATACTGGGCTTTGCACATGCAAGATCGGTGGTCCGGGGGTTGGCTCAACATCTCTGGTCATGCCTTACAATTGCGTTTGGGAGGATACCTGACGAAGACGCGCGAACCAAAGAAACCGTTTTTCTCTACCTTGATCGAAGTCCTCGAAATGACATAGGAATTGCAGTTGTTACAATGCTCCTGAATACATCAGCTGCGCCATCATCGCCCTCATCTGAGCAAACCACATCCTTTGACGCTGTATCTAGAGCTCTCACTCTTGTGCACGATATGGCACACGATTCCGATATACACATTTCTTCGGATGGTCTTTCGCTTCTTCACAAGCTGATGAGCGGAGTGGGAGCTTCTGCGCCGTCCACTCCTGACATGACTAGTACGAGTACACCCATATTACCCACGGTGTTGTTTGACGGCAGCTTACTCACTGACACATGGGATCGATCTACACTACGTTTCATCCATCGCTTTTCACTCATGGGGGTGCGGCATCTCTCCGAGGCAGAGATTATTCACCACCGCACACTTCTGCGCTCTACGTGGGTACACTTGGCTCAGTCACGGAATTCATACGAAAGTTGCTTGCCAGTTCGTATTTCCATGCGTGCCCATAGTCATTGACTGAATATTGCTCCGCAGCCCGAATTGATCGAAATCTGGCAGTCTCTACTCTTAGTAGAGTCACAGCTGACACAAGCATTCCATCACCTCGCTATTTCGCCGGATCTCGCGGAAGAATCAGCATTCATCATCACTGGGTTTATTCCACAGACCCCAGAGAATTCCGAGGAACCAGATTCTATGACAGTAATAGCGGCTCATGTTCGTGCACTGGCCATTATCACACAATTATGGTCTATGATGAAAAACGCCTTTACCTCAAGATGCATATCCACTGCTGCTAAGATCATCCTGATGAGTTTGTTAAAGCACGATTTTCGTCTCAGTGACAAGAGCGTACTGGATCGGTGGAGCAAGCTCTGCGCCGACCTCATTGTTGCCGCCATACCTTTGTGGACCGAAGAACTTTTCGCTATGAGCTCCTCGCAGATGACAGAAACAATCACACGGAAGTTGTGGTCACTTGTGGCACAGTCGCTGTTATCACAGGCCGAAATACCCCGTTGGCTGGATATAGTGAAACTTCTCGTTGTTCCTTTGAGGTATATTACCTGCATCATCGTCTTGAGATCCTATTAACAATCTTTTTAGGTCGTGGACGATGTCTGACGTGGAGTTAGACGTCTGGAACTCGTTGCTGCAGAGGACCCTCACTTCTGCAAGTCAGGATTCTACAGAATTGTCGACTGTCGTCGACACTATCGCTCAGGCTGTGTCACCAGTGATATGTGTGGACAGGTAAGAACCAAGCATGAGGAGTCGCTCGCTCAACTTATTTGCTACGTAGCATGATATTTTTGCAAACCCCTCTGTCACACCTTTTGTCTTGTTTCATCCCTGATGCGAACTTGTGTCCTCCGGATTCGTTATTAAGCGTCGTCAACTCTGTTTTGCGAGGCACTTATAAGACCAGTGCAGAGTTGGTGAATGGCTCTCTGCAGCTTCTTCACAGCATCCAAACAATCATTGTGGTTTCCTCACCGATTCACGTGCTGCATATCATTGAGTCACTTCGGGCAGGACTGGAACTATGGATTGAAGACAAAGGGGAGCTATTGACGGAGAATGAGTTCAATCTTGTGGTCTGTCGAGTTTCTGTTTGCCATGTAATTTGCTCATTTTGTATAGATTATGCCATTATACTCGGACACGCTTGCTGTCCTGGAACGGCATCCCCTCAGCCTCGACTTTCTGAACTCAGTAGAATTCTTTTTAGCTGCTGGATTTTCGCGCATAATTGCACCAGCCCTTGCACCGCTTGCGTTTGAAAGGTTCTGGAGGGCAACATATCATGGGCAACATCAATTCTCTTCGGACATTCCTGTTGGCGTAATATCACTGTTAACAGCGTTCACTAAAGTGTTCGGAGGTGATTTATTGGCTGGGTTCCCATCGGACTCAGAATCAACAGTACGCTATACGCATTATCTTGGTAGCCAATTTCTGATCATTTAACTAGACAAGCTCCAGCCTGCTCTCTTCCCCTATCAGGGGAAATCATTCTGTCGCAGAACACCTTTCTTCTGCTCTTTTCGATGATACACATTACGTGGAACGCACCTTTGGCAACGCGACTCCACGAGGTGTACCTGTCTCACCTTTTCATAATGCATCTACGGTACTCTGGCGTGACCCTGCATCACCGTCTCAAGGCGATGTACTTCACAACCCGCGGGGCAACTCGAGCAGCGCTGATGAAATCCTTGCATTAAATATCCCTAATTCCCGTCAGGGTGAGATAGTCCCATCGAATGAACGGTCATTTACATCACGCTCCTCTCGATTGACGAAATTCACGCATCAAACTGGCCAAGGGTCAAAAAGAAGCCACGAATATCAAGGTATTTTGAATCAGCTTGACCCCTTTGTACCTTGAATAACTCTTTGTCAGATACCACGCCACAAAAACGACGCCGAACAATTCCAGGCCCGCAGAGGTCTTACCCAGCCCGCTCGATATCAGAGCCTACCACAAGTAGGCTCATACCCCCAGTCCCTAGTACTCGACTATACTCGGCTCCCGCTGAACAAAGCAAGAGGGTGTTTGATGGTGTTGTGCTCCCTACCTTGCGTCAGGTTGTCGCCGCGGAGCGGAGTTTTGAGCTGTCAACAGGAAGTTCAGTTGAGACGTTCCGATTCAATGATCCGCCCCGCTCAGTTCAGACGCTCTCGATTGCATCTGATGATTCTGATGATTACGACAGCTGGGAGATTCGTTGCTTTGAGATAGGCTCCTCGGGTACGCCATCGTCATACATCCATATGCCCGCACTCATGGTTACAGAAATGGAGGTTGAGGATTCCCTTGCCGAAGTTCCTGGGGACTCTCTAATCGAGAGTAGCAGTATTTTGCAAGAAGGTAGGATATCTTCGTCCGCAGTTCTCTAACCTGCTTAATGCTGATTAAGTCCTAGGAACTACGGACACACGAGTAACACCGAGGACGCAGCAACACTCTCAAGCCAGTCAACATCTCGATCGATATTCCACACCGTTGAGACGTTCAAATACTGGTTCTAGCCATCTGGATGCATTGCGCGAGGCGTACGCCGCGGTCGCTAGTGGAGGTTCTCAGATACCAGTACATGAACTGGTTCAAGCTGTCAGGCTCGTCCACCAGATCGGTGCGACCCTTTCTGAACAGATAAATAAGAAGTTTGGAAGTCCTTCGTGATGATCCAGGAATATGCTCAGTCGGAATGTCCGGGTTCGGGCAACCGCTCGAATGTTATCATTATTGCTCATTATTGGGACATGTACGTGTACTATTACCAACTATCTAATTATTAATACACCTTGACATCAAGTGCAATGGTGCATCCCGCAAAGTGAACTGCGGAAGTTGGTGCTGCTTCATTTCTTGATCGAAGTTATAGTGAAGTTCATTCAAGCGCGACACTACAGAGACTCGATACGTAGTGTAACTATGTGATGGTCTTCTGCACCAATGGAAAATATCCCTTCAAATTCTTCACGTCTAAAAGTGATGGCATGGTCTTATGCCACATCAGCAGGTTTAATTGTGCTACAGAGCGCTTGGAAGCACTTGGAAGCACTCTGTAGCACTCCGTAATGAATTACGTTTCCCTGATACACTCCAGCCTGCGTCCCGGCCCATCGTAAACCCCACTTTACAATAACAGCTGAAAGGGAACCATGAGCGCGGGATACTGACGATGCAACGTGCCTTTCTTCTGTGACCACAAGTCATCTCTACCATATCAGTCAGATTTTTCAACCCGAACAATGCTCCACCTACATAGCCATTTCTGCGGAAGACGTCTATCTCTTCCCTTCCTCTAGGGTCATTTATTATGGTAGGATGCTCCGCTTTTAGAACTGGGACGATTACACTCTCGAACCTGCTCGCGAAGCGTCTTCGCCATTCCCGGAGCGTTCGGGCATAGTGTGGAACTATGTTCAAGTTAGATGCGGAGTCAACTATAAGACGACCGCCGGAACTTTCTCCATGGATTTAAGCGGCAGTGTCAGAGTTGGCAGAAACCCTCCAGGGAATACTGTAAACCATCATGTCAACGTAAACTCGGGGAGAACGTGTAGTCCATCCTTGTTCTATACGTAGGTGACACCGCATTGCGTTGACGCATTGGATAGAAGAAGGACGATAATATGAACGGAGAACCGTATATCAAAATACAGTAGACAATTTGCCTAGGAAGGTTTAAGTCAACCAACGAATGGTGAACAGTAGCCAGTCATTAGTACGTGATGCGGCGGTCTGAAGACATGGAATCATTCTTGTGTGGGCCGAATGGCATACCAAGCTTGGAGAAATGTTCGAGTTGGAGATCATGGCCACCTGGGTGGCTATCGGCGAACTTGACTCCATCCTGAGTCGGACTCAAATTCTCCAGCTGAGGAAGAAACATCTACAGGTATGTCCCCAGCTGCAAGCAGAGTGTCTGCATCAAGAGGGCTGCCACTGAAACTGGCCTCACGGCCCCAGCTTATTCGTCACCCGTACGAGTTGCATCGGCATTCTATATGTTGCGTTGCAAATAGCCTGCAACGGCTACTGGCCCAAAGGTCTTTTCCTCAAGACCTGCTTAGTCAACTGGCAGGTACCCTTTGGACGTGGACTCTGAATCGGCGCGTCCTGCGCAGTGGTCATCACAGGCGTTCTCGGAAAGTGTCTCGACAAGAGCGAATGTCAGACTACAGCATATACCACTCGAGCAACACCCCGGCCATAAGGCAGTTGCACTTTCTGGGCTCATACCTCGGAGAGCTTGGCCCACAAGCTACCGAAGCAGCAAATGTGCCCCTCCGAAGTCCTGCCAGAATACCCGCCTGATACTGGAGAATACTAGGGTCATATCCGAGTCGGACATTCAAACGGGAGTTACCCATTAAAGTTGTCATCATTATACCCCGATTCAAGCTGAGTACGCGAGCTGTGCTCCCAGCAGACTGCAGTTACTTCTTTAATCACGCTTGCTTCGCATCCTGTCTACTTGGCATATACCTTTCTCCCGACCATCCTTGAGCTTGCAACTCAAATTTTTGGCAGCTGAGTTAATATACGGGAAAATTTCGGACAGGAACAAACTGAAGTAGATTGGAAGATACTGTAGGTAAGGGAGCACCATAGGCCCGCAGCTTAGTGGTCTAATTCTAGGTCGCCTTCAATGGTACCTACCCGTCTACCGGCCAGAAATGGCGACTTGTATCCGTCATGCGAAGTTAGTCAATTAAGATGCCGTTTCCCATTCCATGATTTATCAGAGGCACAGAAAAACGCCAGTCAGATCCATAAGAAACGGACGGTCGCCACAGTCGTCTTTGAAACCTTGCTGCACGTAGAAGTTCCGCGTATCCTTTAACAGAGATTAACAGCACTATCTGCGACGAAGAGTAACACCTGAGGATCATGGTCTTGGCTAAATAACGTTGGTTGCATGCATAGATCTGGCCAGCCTCGAGCTCTAGTCACTGGCATCAATCAAGATCTATGCATGGTTGATGGGCCCACCGAATCGTCGTCGTCTTCGTCGGATCGGAAAGGACACCGATAGCTCGAATCTACCCCTCACAATTAATGATGGTCGAGGACTTGATCGTTTCATCTTACTACAACGGCCTTGTCAGTTGGGCGACACCTTCGAATGCCGAGAATAATACCTGGACAGGGGCGATGGACAGACTCTTGTCGACGGGGCGACTGACGATCGGGATTATTAGAAGCCCTCCAGTGCCTGCTACTGGCAGTGCAGGAAGACAGTGGTTCTTTCATATCAATCATCAAGCTCTGCGACTCGGAGTCTCGTCATCATGTCATATTTCATTTCTGATGTACAATTTCCTGTAATTACGCTAATAACAAATCCATGATAGCTACAATAAACACAGCGAGACAGTTAATGATACATATAACATGTATGAGACGAATATTGTTGGGATGTATGCAGTGGATATAATGCAGGTCAGACTGTCAAACTCGGCCTCTCAGAAAGGAAAAACATGCGGTGTTTGCGTCGAGCGAGTAGTTCTCTAGATGGACTCGAAGGGGGGTCGCTAGATAGGTCATGCGCCATTCTTCGCGGAGCTGGTGATACCAGATGCTGGGGAGGAGCCTCGAGGGCATGAAGATCATTATCTGGTCCTTCAAATGGTTCACGTGTAGGCCCAATGAGCATGATAGAATCATCTGATCAGAATGATTAGCCACACGTGATGATCGAAGTCAGATTTACACTCACCACTACCAGCCATCTGTATGTCTTCCAGAGCCCTCAGAGGCGAAGAAGACAGTTGTTCCTCCAAGATAGTGGAGTCCGAGTCGTCCCAGAGCCTCATCCTCTTGTGGCGACTATCAACACACTCATCTATTTCAGCGTCCGAGAGCAAAGGCAAAGAACGCGCGCGCCGTACGCCTTTGCTGGGCGTGGTCACAATAGATGGCTGCTCAATGCTGGCTTGACGCTGCATCTGCCACCGAAGACGAATTTCCTCAAGCGGAGGGAGAACAACAGCATCCATGAGCACGCGTTTCCGCTTCTTGGAGACATTGACAACTGGAGTTGAACAAAGATTCGACACTGACGACCTACTCGGGGAGAGAAGGCCCGCCACAACCAGTTCGTCCTCGAGATCACTATCTCCATCAACGTATGGAAACTCAATGGAAGAACGAATGAATGTTCCACATGCTCTCCTTCCTTTCTTAGTGATATCGTCCAAAGGGTCGTCAAGTAGTTGTCGTTGTCCAAGCACAGATAGGGAGGCGCATTCCTTGCTCGGAGAGCTGTTCACGATGCGTTGCATGACCGACCGAACAGGTGACATGTTTTCCTTGTCCTCGAGCATCCGCCGCTTGCCTGGTGACGCACTGCATGGCGTCTTTTCTAACTTGGTTGGTAATCTCCGCGGGGTCGATGGAGGAGCTGAAGGTAATGGCAATGTCGAAGCGGGTGAACGAAGTAAGAGCGAATGGAATGATTCTGGAGTAACCGAGGGCTTTTGGGGGCGAGGGGGCGTCTCAGCACGGTTTTGACGTTGCGTCGGCGTGGTTGGAAAGAAGATAGAAGGGAATAATGGAGAATTAGACTCTAAAGTTTCGAAAGGGGAAAAGAGTGCGGGTCCGAGTCGACCGACGAATGGTGAGACATCGGTAAGGTCTGAAGAGGGCAAGTCATTTTGGTCGGAGACGGATGGCGAATCAAGCTCGGGAGTTGTTTGAGAGCTGGGGTATTGATGATGATCGCTGTCTAGGCTGTCGGATGAAGATCCTGACTCGGATTCTTCTACCTGGGGAACAGTCTCGGAAACTTCTATAGCCACCTCCTCCCTTGCACACGGTTTAGAATGCCACTTGACGCAAGCTTGAATCCTCTTGGGCCACCCTCCTTCTGGCTCCTCGTGGCTAGCGAAAGTTAACTGCCAGAATTCTTCAAATGATTCATATGCAATCGAAGGCTTGTCGCCACGACCGTAAAATACGGACTCGATCAGAGCTGATAGCGTGTCGAGCACATAAACACTCCTCGGAAGTTCTTGGATGCCCAGCAAAGAAGTTTGATACAACGGGAGCAAATCCCCAGTATATTCATCTTCATTGAACACGTGCAATTCATCCGATACCCAAAGACTGATGCCCTCTTGAAGCGTCTCCAAAAGATTCATTCGAAGTTCCGCAGGACACGCATCAACCACGCGGATCAGTGATTGTATCATCCAGATCGACGTCACTTTGTTCCGAGGCTCAGGCGGATATGTGGACTGCAGCGTATCGTTGACAAAGTCGAAAATGGATGAGGGAAGCTGGCGGGCATCAGCCATGTCGAGATGCGTGAGCAGTAGATCAGCTACGCGAGTTGACGATGCATAAGCGGGACATGGGTTCTCAGAGACGATCTCTGCAACACGATCGAGCACGGCGGAAGCATCAATACCGTAATCGAGAGCTTTATTGACTGCATACTGCAGGAAGTGATCCCAGGACTCGAATTCATCATTAGCCATATCCCATGCGTTTGATTTCCTGCAAGCAAGGAGGTCAGATCTTCTAAAAGATAAAAGACAATGGGGGATGCATACCCGAAAGGAACACCGAGTAACAAGGCGGCTCCTTCCCAAGACCCCTCGGCGTCCTCGGTCCACTTCTCAACGAAGCAGCCCCACACGAGGCTCTGAACTCCTGGCTCATAGGTCATCAGAACCATAGCACACGATCTCTTTGCCCAGAATTCTCGCAAATCGTCCACTTCGCAGACGACTAAAACTTCTGCGCAGAGGTAGGCCCATTGTTTCCTAGCATCGTCTGGAGAATCCGTTTCCCAGACGAGGTCGGGTTCGTCCTCTATCAAACACGCAAGGAGTCTCGCACCAGCAGAATGAAGCGCATGATTGGGGAAAGTGGTTCGCATCACGGTCCACAAGTCTCTGGTGACGACTAGCTTGAGAGCGGCATTGGACCGGGACTGTATCAAGGTTCGCCTGGGGGTAAATTTGACTTCGTCAATAGGACTACTGGCTTGCTGAGATGGAGGAGGTCCAAACTTGGCCGAAAGGTCGAGTTTAGGATCACGAAGAATATCTACGAGTATTGCGGCAGCTTTGGACGCGAAGTCGGCAGTTCCGTGGTCATCGTTTTCATCTAAAGCCAGGATGAACATCGAATGAATGAATGGCCGGCTAATGCTCACCTTGCAAGACTGCCACGTTGGCCTTCAGAAGGCCTTCCCAAATTGACAAGACATCGTCCTGTGTTTGATGTCAGTCGTGCAAACAAAAACCCGGCGTACAACTGACCGGCGTTCCACTATCCTCTGGTAGCTCAAGGCACCCAAGTCCAGATCTCCAGATGTGAATGAGGTCGTCAAACACCCAACTGTAAGACAGCTCGTTCCTCGTCAGGGACCGAACATCACTCATCTGAGGACATTCCTCCAATATTGGCCTCACGGCACTAGCCAAAGTCTTGTATTCCGCTGTAAGAAGCCCCGGGTTTGATGAGAAAAGGGAATGCGGAAGAAGCTTGTTCATGGTCCAATTCTCTCCGGTGTTTTCGAAGCTCACTAAGATCCTCGCAATCTCCATTCCGTCACCACAGGTTTGACCGCCCTTTTTGATCATGGCTTTGACCAGGGTCAGGGCCTTCCGCAGGCGATCCTCATCTTCTGAATCATCACCCAAAAGAGCGGCTACCGTTGAGACACCGGCACCCATGTCGGTAATGGATTTGAGAAGTTTCCAGTAGTTCTCGCGAAGAAGTTCGACGTCCTTGTCGTTCACATCTTGGACGTCATCCTCGTCATTAGAGGCTCTCGATGGGGGTGGACGGAAGTAGGACCAGGCGACACAACGCCACGTAACACAAGCAAGTCCTCGCACTGAACTCTTCTTATTGCGCACTGCAAGTTGTAGTAGCGCCGAGATTATACGTGTCAATCGAACGTCCAAGTACACTGCCGGCCCCAACAAAACGATAAAGCTAGCAATGACGCTAAGGGCCCAGACAGGTCCTTGGGCTGCATGCTGGGGCTCTAGCGCGTTCAGCGTTGTGCGGAGTGTACGAACGATTACCGGGTCTAATGATGGCTTCGTCGGTGTCTTGCGCGGCGAAGAGGATCGTTGAGTTGTTGTAAGGAAAGCAGCTACTGCTTTGGAGATACGGACGTGCAATGACGATTGCGGGATAGAGACACAAGCTAGGACGAAACCTCCGAGCGCATGACAAGCTTGAGTACGGAGAAGCAAAGTTGGGGCAAGCAAGTTCGCCAGTATAGATGGGAGCAACTCTGTGAATGCAGGTACGAAAGTCGAAGGTTGATACACGGAAAGATCATGAATAGCCTATAGCACAAGGTAAGCAACGAACTGAGGCAATAATGGCTGTGTTAACCTTCAGGCCGTCGCAGGCAGATCCTTTCTTGCCTTCTTTGCCTAGTTCACCTTCCATACCTCGGCGCAGAGCAAAAGCAATTCTGTCTTTCGCTGGTAAAAGGACTTCCTCTGGTAGGCGCTGAACTTGCAGGAGCCATATTGACAGTGCACACGTTTTCCGGGCGTTTGGAGTCGGGAGCACATCAGCCATGGGAATAGACAAGACGGCGGTCAACATTTCGCCCAATTGTGCATCTTACAAAACATCAGACTACATGCATCAAAACGCTATAGAAACGCACCTGTGAAGATGCGATAGACAGCAGGAAGTGTGAAGACCGCTCCAAGCAACCTCATTACAGCGTGCGAGGTAGTGCAGAGGTCGCGCGCGTACTTTGCCTGCCCAGCTGACATACCGCGTTTTTTCTTCTTAGGACTCTTTTTCGGAGAAGGTAGGAGCGAGGGAAGTTCTTCCTCTTCCTCATGAGCAAATGGAAAATCTTCGGTTTCACTTTCAAGTTCAGGAGACTTTGGCTCCACAAGCGCTTTACCGAGGTCACGGCATACCGCGTCAGTGAATAGCTGCGTATTCTTACGAAGTGGTTGAAACAGAGGCCAGGAAGCGTCCGCATCGGTGGTGCCCGCCACTGCTGACCTAATGCGGGCAGCGAGGACGGCATAGGCATCGATGAGGTCGGTGAAGGAGGTCTCCAATGCAAGAATTTGGGAGACGGGTCGCGCAAGATACGACAGGTTTACAAGCGGATCTTCTGGTTCTGGAGTTGCCTCCCGTTGTCCCGGCTCTGACACGGTGAGGAGTTTCGATGCTGATCTCTTGAGGATAGACTTTGTGGGACACTGGCGTGAAGCAGTTGGTGGAAAAGGAACGTGACCCTTTGGACTGGTAAGAATGTGGTATTGGTTTTGTTGAGTCCAGGCGACACGAGAGCCAGGAAAACTGGTCGTTTCCTTGTCCCTATGAGACGTAGCAGGTGGTGTAGGCAGACTAGTTAAGACTGCCATGTCGATAGTGATTACTACGACGTTAATTGAAGGTGGCAGTTGGTGGTGAAGGTTAACGTTGTCTGTGTCCGAAAACCAAGCACGCGTAACGACCCAAATATCAAAATAATTGCAATTAAACGCGCCAATTTACGCGTCGCGTGCAATATTTGCACTTATTTGGTATCGTGTCCACGGCCTAGCCCGAACCCAAAGGTCACCCAAGTCTCGACTGCCTCGAAACCGAACGACTGAGCGGCTCTCCCGTTTGAGGCAGCAGCTGCGTCCACTACTCTGGCACATTTGGAGAAGGCACCACGCGTTTTCAGCGTTGTTCGACACTCAAAGTAAGACAATATATTTACAGACGCCGCCTTGCGAATTTTAGTCAGAAGCTGAGACCGGTTTGCAAACCGGTCTAGTTTACAGCGAACAATCATAGTGGAATTGGGGATGCTAGATCGAAATATCATAGAGGCGGGTACATCAACCCAGTACCTTGCACAGGTCAAAAGAGAAAGTGGTAATGGCTTATCCAGATAACGTGATAACACGAGGCAGAAGAATCCAGATGAGGGTGACCCTCACAATCAGTTGGAGGATTGCTGCAAGAACCCCCGCTGACATTCATAGCGGAAGAAGGTGCGAGCAACGAGCCAATAAGTGTATTGATGATAACTTACGAGATTTAGTTCGATGGAGACCTGCGGCTTTCCGATGTCCCCACGAATGAAAGGCTTGTAAAAGTTCAAGGTACCGATAAGTACTAAATAACTGTACTGGTAAGGCTTCTGCAGCCCCCCCTCTTCCGATCACGCATATCCATTGATGTAAAGGCTGATTGTGACTCTGAAATGAGAGCATGAAGTCATTGTCTTAGGCACATCGTGATGTTTAAGCCGCTGTCACACCGAGAGCGCTTCCAAATAATTAACACCTCAAAGTTGCCTCGAAGCTCGTGCAATGCAAACGTTTCAAAGTTGAATTGCCGCGTGCACGCTGCAGCACAGAAGATCTGACAACGAGCCGAACTAGAGAGAATCAAGCCTTGAGTCAAGATCGACTGTCCGCCGGCAACGCACCAGTCAGACTTCTTACGTTTTCTACTACAGGGGTCACGCGGCTACTATCCAGCAAGTACAAATACCAGCTCATCCAACTTTCTAAAGACCCATCGAACAGCTTCTCCGTTGTACGACTACCAACTTACGATCAAACCTGAATCACTCTGACTCTTCAATACTCATCATGATTTCATTCACGACTTTCATCCTTACCCTCTTGGCTCTCTTCAACCTCTCCCTCTCTGCTCCTATGCGCAGAGATGTTTTTGTCCCTCCGATCATGTACCCACAGGCTGGTGTGGTCTGGATAGCTGGTCATCATCACAATGTCACCTGGTCAGTGCTTCTTCCTTCTCGCCTTCGCTTATCGTCGATCTCATCATCACCGGATACAGGGAGACCGACGATGCACCCGTAAATATCACCAACAGGATCGGCAGGGTATATCTAGCTACCAACTCCATCATTGATCTGGGTAAGCTTCCTATCTTCCCATTTCATATCCGACTCGGGCTGAGCAAATGTCTCAGACCATCCTTTGGCAATTGGCTTTGACATCCTGGATGGTCGTGTTGCCATTCAAGTACCGTCTGTGCCTACAGGTCAGAATTACTCAGTTGTCCGTAAGTTCATGATTCCATCCTAGATTGACGCACACAAGCTAATCAGCATCGCTCGTAGTCTTCGGCGACTCGGGCAATTACAGCCCACAATTCACCATTATCAGTCTTTAATCGGTACCTAAGACGTCCGACCTACTCACGCAACGAACAAGTAATGCCAACGTTGCACGGAGGGTGCGCAGGTGTAATCGTGCTCCCTGTAGTGAATTTTCAAGTTAATGCGATGGACTATGTAATAGTTATGCACTCGGATCTTAGTGGACAATTTGTAGTTTAGCGGCAACAAAGTTGCTTCGAATATCATCTGTGATGGTTGTACTTATTCGGGGCGTTCATTCCCATCATGATGGTGCTCAAATTGCTGGCAGAAGCGCTTCAAGGTGGGACATTGGGGGGCTGGGTATTAATTGCGACCTTTTTGTTTGGGTGGTCACCACTTCTTTCTTCTCCTTTTTCTGGAACCGAACTAGTCATTTCAACAAAATTCAGCTTCAGAGAGACCAACTGAATGGTTACCACGTATGCGGACGATATCATGATTGGCCTATTCAGCTGAACTATGATCGACGGAGAAAAAATCCCAATGTAAAATTTTGTTACGATTGTACCACTAATTTACATAATCATGGTATTCAATGGCGGGCGCTTACTCGCAAGGTTGGTGGCTGAAGCGCTGACGCTCAAGATGATCGCGCTTCAAGCTTCAAGTTGGAGCCTGATGCATGATGGTCCGGCTATCTTCGCTTGAGGAGTCTCGAACTAGCGGTAATTAAGGTATGCATTTGCACAGAACGATCCGTGTGTGTGAGCTCAATAAGGGGAACACTGATGTTCACCGATTGTTTGTATTTAACCCAGTTGCACTTGCCACCAGCGACCTTTGTCCACACTCGGTTAAACGTCCTAATCATCGCGAATCTCAGGTAAGTGCATGCACTGTCATACAGTCACGTCTCTGCAATCTAATACCTCTTCAAACCTTCAGGCGTCGTAGTCAGACTCATGGTCAAATATTGTGGATATCTTGTGCAAGACGAATGGTTGTACCAGCGAGGCGTTGATTTAGGTTATCCGCGTCCTATGACCGTAGAAGACCAAATGGATATGCTCCTCTTGGCGTCTGAGCATGTCATGATAGCGACGAACGTTTACCGCTACACCAAATTTCGTTGCGTGAAAACCTCCAAGGGGACCGAGTTTTGGTGCATTACTTTCGCTTCGAACGATCCTTTCTTGGAAAGGTTACCAACCAGCGCGCCGTCGGAGGAGATATACAAAGCTCTAAAGGAGACACTGCAGAAGAAAGGTCCGCCTCGCTGGTACCAGGCTTCTTGAAGCGAAAACGGTACTGACTGTGCACCGCCGATGCAATAAACTAATGCTTATTACAAGGCCATAGTTTTGTTGCATTTATGACCTGCCACATGCCGTTCAAGCCCTTGAACTCCAGGCTGAGCGGCACACTGGCAGATGTAATTATTTATTCTTCTGTTGGTCTGGGGAATGGAGAGCACAAGATGATCCTCTATTAGCTATCAGCCCCATTCTCCTTCTTTTCTGCACCAGAGTAGCCCCTTGTTGAGCCTATGTTGACATATCTCATCATAGCGAGAAACCCATCGGGGAGCATTGTGAATGGGAGACACTTTTAGTTCGACATGTAAGCCCGTACATTACTGTTATATTAAACCTGTACAGTGTCTGATCCTGTGTACTTTGCCATCAAATGCTTGCCAAACACAGAACTCTCCCGAGATAGTCTTGTGTGGCAGAGACGGGAGACCGCATGCCACATGTTGGTGTCCAGGTCGTCGTCACCATATATCTGCGAACTTCACCAAATCATCGAGGAAGGACTATACATGTACATCGTACTCGACTACTGCCCTGGTGGCGACCTCTTTACGGCCATCGAGTTGCGGATGTACGAGAGCAATGTCTCGCTCATTCATTGAGCTTCTCGATGATGTACATGCCTGTCATTCCGCTGGTGTATATCACCGCGATTTGAAACCAGAGAACATTCTTTGTGTCGAGCCTGGGTTGGGTATCCGTGTTGCAGATTTTGGGCTGTCGACCACAAAACTTGTCAGTCGGGAATTCAACGTAGGCAGCTGGGATTACTTGAGTCCTGGTATGTCAACATTCGCATGGGGGTCATTGTCTGATATCTTACTTTTCAGAATGTCATTTTGGGACGGAGAGCCCTCATTACTCGTCGCTTCACTCGGACATCTGGTCGTTGGGCGTCATTCTTGTGAACATGATCTCGGGTCGTTCTCCTTGAGGACCCGCAACACCTTCAGATCAAAACTTACTGGCTGTGTGCGCATTTCTACTCTTACTCACATGACCACCGTCTCTTTAGTTTTCGCTTATCAAACTGCAATGGACACGATTCCGCAGCTTCTGCTGTCACACCGGAGGAATTCCTCCACTCGAAGTGTGAATAACGACAATGATTCTAAAGGCTCAGACTGATCAATTGAAATGACCGACTAGCTCATGAAGTAATGACGATTTAGTTGGATGAGTAAAGGACCACCAGTACTGCTTCTCGGAAGCTTGGTCTGGCATTGAAAGTTAAAACGCGAAGTCTTTCTATGCTCAAAAGAAGCACGTGCTTTGTCACATGATGTACCTCAGTGACCCACCACCATCACTGGCACTCGCAAGGTAGTACTTGGTGTTTGAGTAACGTTGATTGCAACCTGATCATGATGAACTTATTGCTCCAGGAAGGACAGAAAATGAATCGCGGTAACGAAGTTATCATTGAGCTATGCAGTTGTACAGAATGATCCGTGATTCGACAGAGCAAAGGGGATAAGTGTGTAGACACTGCGATGATCCCCAATATGTTGTTGTTATTGTTCGTCTAGTTGCGTTTGCTACTGGCGACTGCATTGTCTTTATCTATGCTTGATTCAAAACCCCAATCTTCGCGGATCTAAGGTAAGCGCATGCAGTCGTGTCGGAACCGTCTTACAATCTAATGCCCCTTCAAACCTTCAGGCATCGTAGTCATGGTCAAATATTGTGGATATCTGGTGCAAGGCGAATGGTTGTTCCAGCGAGGCATTGAGTTGGGTTATCCGTACCCCGTGACCGTAGAAGACCAAATGAATATGCTTCTCGCGGCTTCGACAGATATCATGATAAAGACGATCGTTCACCGCTACACCAAATTTCGTTGCGTGAAAACTTTCAAGGGGACCAGGTTTTGGTGCATTGCTTTCGCTGCAAACGACCCTATCTCGGAAAGGCTACAAATCAGCACGCCGTCGGAGGAAAGATACAAGACTTTGAAGGAAGTGCTGCAAAAGAATGGCCCGCCTCGCTGGTACCAAGCTTCTTGAAATAAAATGTCAGTGACTATGCACATCACCGATGAAAGCAAATTGACCTGATGTTTATTGCGAAACCACAGTCTTGTCGCATTCGCGACCTACGTCCAAGGCCTCGAGTCCCAGGGTGGGTGGTACATTAGCCCATGTAATTACTTTGTTGACCTTAGGTGAGTAGTTCGTGAGCGCGTCCATCGCAATTCAAGACCAGCCCTCGGATACCGACAAATTGGCAGGAAGCGCGAGCAGCTACACGGGGTTTCTAGATAGTGACAGGGCAATGAAGTGAAATCCTGACATGGTGTAGGAAAACAATTAGGGGCAAGCAGGGTCGTAGTGCTCACGCGATCCTTCACCAGTGCGCTGAGTCTGAATCAGACTGGATGAGGACTGGTAAAGGGACTGATGACTACTAAATCTCCGACGTAAAGATAAGGGGATGGTTTATCAGCTCACTTTTTACACCTCAAACACCGCTGGATCAATCCACGACGGGTCTATTTGGCCGTAGTCATCCACGCCACATATAGATTTTCCGGTCTTGTGGTAGTATAAACCCATAGTTGCCAAAAGGGGGGAGCGCGAGCTATGGAATGGAGTATAGCCTGTTGTATCTTATCTGAGATGGAACTCAGTGTTTAAATTCATGCCCATAATCATGAGTAGTGGCGAAGGCGTTTATCCCCTTCCGGAGCACATAATGTTCGACATTGGCTATCGAGCGAAGCGGTGACACAAATTTTATCAGAATGATGTCGATAAGCTCCTCGCGAGACCGTCCGTGCCAGCGGTAACAAGTTCTCGGAAGCTATAGGGAAGATCGAGTACATGCACTTGATAATGATGAGATCAGCGATCTAAACACCAGAGTGTGAGTCATCCACGTACTGCATTTGAATGCGTCCAAGTCATGTCTGAAGCATTGAACATTTCAAGGCTCACACAATGACTTGAAAATATTCAAACGTCATGATACAGGCGGGCCAAAGCTATCGTGACATAGAGTTAACCTCGTCAGTTACTAATCACCCAAATCTCAAACAACTTAAAGGCTTGCAATGTACCGGGTTCTGTTCATGTTGAATGAACATGGCGCTATACAGTGCATATCTCTGTACATCAGATCAATCGAGTACTACATGCATATTTGATGAAGAAATCAGTGAATTGATCGGGAATACGAGTCATGCACGTACCGCCTTTGGATGTTTCCGAGTAACCGAGTCGTGCCAGTGCACAACCGATATGTTGGGCCCAGGTGCAAAAGCCAGTACTATGACATAGAGACGATGGTATTGGCAGTGTCTGACCAATTGATTAAAGACTGCTATCGATGAGACTCATCTCAGACAAGACAAAGGTATGCGATATGTCGATGAATCCACATTCCTTTCCGAAGATGTTTGTCGATATGATATTGTTGCAGAAAAACGCGTACAGTTCGCGCTTAGTGGAGTGGCATATATCATAGATTGTTTTGTGGTACTGAACTCTTCGTTCAAATTCAGGTTGGGTGTGGCTGTGCATTACCAAGTTAGTCTGACAGGTCCCGACCTCCCCCTCCAGCTGCACTAGGATATGCCCCAGACATGCCTCGCAGCACCCGACCACCAACAACGTACCAACACACCAAACCACTAAAATCTGTCTTACGACGCACGCAACAAAAGCCAGCTCATCATGCTGCTCTAACAGAAGACGAGCAC
>QLOO01003074.1:0-13603 GCA_003313855.1 Suillus sp. MG131 | reverse complement strand
GGTTTTTGTACCACTTTTTCAGCTCCGAACTGGAGGTGATACATACAGTGCGGCTTGGAAGCTAGCATGGACGCCAATGGTTCAGGAGTAGCATGTTGTACTAGTACTGTGAGATGTACAAGTTCTTAATGCTGAAGAGGATACAGATTTGTACAATCCTTGGCTTATCATCCACTATCCGAACACTTCATCCAAAAACATACTCACACCTAACATCTAAGTACCAGTCTTAGGGTAAGGTGGCGAGCGCTACAGACAACAGTTCCTGTACTTCATTAGTGTCTTTCTTACAAGGCAAGTGCAAACAAATACAAATGTGTCGGGGACTGGCGCGGCCGAGCGCCGTTACGATATCATAGTCTTATCCACACAGATTACCTTGATGGGTCTTACATTGTTGAAGGCTGTCCTCATCAGGCGCTCAGGATGGGGGAGGACACCGATCATAACCCTATTTCTTCGCGACAGCAGCGTAGTCGACTAATCGAATTTCTCGTACGCGTGAGTCGTGGTACGAAGTAAGAAAGTGGTGTCTCGAAATTTAGTTTTCGTAACAACTTCGTGCTTACGTATACATGCATTATCTTGTGTTATCATATATGCTCCAAAAGGGAACTCTCATTTCCATCACAACTTATCTCTAGCCTTACTCGACAAAGCACATACTCTCGCAAAGGCATCGCGCAGGGAAATCACCAGTCACAATGGCCACTATAGGGGAGGAGGAAAATGACTGGGAGCATGTCAACGGCACGAACTGGCGTGGCTTAGGACTTGCAGATCCAATCAAGAGGGTTGAGGTATTTTTTTTCTCATTTTTGTGCGTAGTTCCCATTGCACTCATTATCGGCCCTCAGGACAAATGGTTGTTATTACCTGCATTCCTGAAAATCAAAGGTTTGGTCAAGCAGCATATCGACTCCTTCAATTATTTCGTCGACGTGGACATCAAAAACATCGTAAGAGCCAACAACAAGGTCACCTCAGATGTCGATCCTCGCTTTTGGCTCAAGTACACGGATATCCACGTCGGCTTTCCCGACCGCACAGACTTGGACGCGATAGACAAGAGTATCACGCCTCATGAATGTCGATTACGCGATATCACTTATAGTGCTCCGATTCTTGTCACTATTCAATACACTCGAGGGAAGAACGTTGTACGAAGACCTAACGTCAACATTGGACGACTGCCGATCATGTTGAGGAGCAATAAGTGTGTACTCACTGGCAGGAATGAAGCTCAGCTGGCTCGAATGACAGAGTGTCCCCTTGATCCCGGTGGTTATTTCGTTGTCAAAGGCACGGAGAAGGTCATTCTTGTTCAAGAGCAGCTAAGCAAGAATCGCATAATTGTCGAAACCGACAGTGTCAAGGGGATTGTGCAAGCCTCATGTACCTCGTGAGTCGTTCTCTGGATCGTAACTCCTTCCCACAAACTTCCTTTGGCTAATCTACGTTAAAGCTCAACTCATGGTGGGCTCAAGTCCAAAACCTATGTTGCCACGAAAAAGGGGAAAATCTACCTTCGACACAATTCCATTCACGAAGATGTCCCGATTGTTATTGCGTTGAAAGCGCTCGGTATTCAGTCCGATAAAGAGATTCTTCTTTTGACTGCTGGAAATACAGAGGCCTATAAGAATACATTTTCTGCTAACCTCGAGGAAGCTGCCAAGTCGGGCGTATTTACAAGACATCAGGCACTTGAATGGATAGGATCCCGGGTAAAAGTCAACCGAAAAGTTGTTGGTCCACGAAGGCCCGCCTGGGAAGAAGCCTTGGAAGCACTTGCGACGATTATCCTAGCCCACGTACCTGTGATAGGCTTGGACTTTCGGTCCAAGGCAATTTTCGTGGCTACCATGACTCGCCGAGTCTTGATGGCGATCGATGATGAAAAAATGGTTGACGACCGGGATTATGTTGGAAACAAACGATTAGAACTGTACGTCTCTGTTCTCTTTTGACTACTGTCAATTAGTCAATGGTACCTAGTGCGGGGCAGTTACTTGCCTTGCTGTTCGAAGACCTGTTCAAAACTTTCAATGCCAATCTCAAATCAGCCATCGATAAGGTTCTCAAGAAACCGTCAAGGACCAACGAATTTGACGCTTTCAATACGATGCAATTTCAGGGAGACCATATAACCGCTGGACTCGTACGCGCTATTTCCACTGGGAATTGGTCATTGAAGAGGTTCAAAATGGAGCGTGCGGGAGTCACACATGTTCTCAGCAGACTGAGCTTCATATCTGCCCTCGGAATGATGACGCGTATATCATCCCAATTTGAAAAGACTAGAAAGGTCAGCGGACCTCGTGCTCTACAGCCTAGCCAGTGGGGTATGCTGTGTCCAAGTGATACTCCAGAAGGAGAAGCATGTGGTTTAGTGAAGAATCTCGCGTTGATGACACATATCACCACAGATGTAGAAGAAGGACCGATCATCCGTTTGGCATTGATGCTCGGCGTCGAAGGTATATTCAAATTGCGTCATACCTATTTCTAATGCGAAATGCACTGCCAGATATCAGCTTAGCCACGGGAACGGAGATATACGGATCACATACCTTTGTGGTCAACGTGAATGGCACAATTATTGGACTAACTCGGTATCCGATGCGATTTGTAACAAACTTCCGCAGACTGCGCAGAGCGGGCCGCTTCAGCGAGTTTGTTGGTATTTATGTTAATCACCATCAGCATGCTGTTCACATAGCAAGCGATGGTGGACGAATTTGTCGACCAATGATTATCGTGGAGAACGGCCGCCCAAGAGTCACGTCAGAGCATATCGCGGTAAGATTCTTTTTCTGACATTAAAGCAAATTGGTTATTTTTTTTTTGGTCACTCAGCAACTCAAGCAAGGCGCTGCATCATTCGATGACTTCCTCCGAAATGGTCTCGTGGAATACCTGGATGTGAACGAAGAGAACGATTCCTATATTGCACTTTATGAGTCCGATATTGTCGCAGCGACTACGCATCTGGAGATCGAACCGTTTACTATTTTGGGTGCTGTCGCCGGTCTTATACCATATCCCCACCACAATCAATCTCCTCGAAATACCTATCAATGTGCTATGGGTAAACAGGCGATAGGCGCAATCGGCTACAACCAACTCAATAGGATCGACACGCTTCTTTACTTATCCGTGTATCCGCAACAGCCGATGGTCAAGACGAAAACCATTGAGCTTATTGGGTACGACCGCCTGCCGGCCGGCCAAAATGCTACGGTTGCGGTGATGAGTTATTCTGGGTATGATATTGAAGATGCTCTCATTCAAAATAAAGTTGGCCGCCACTTCCTGTTTACATGTCAGCAAGTGATCTGACTTGATCTATAGGCAAGTCTCGATCGTGGTTATGGAAGATGCCAAGTTCTGCGCAAGAACGCTACTCTCATTCGGAAATACCCAAACGGGACGTGAGTGGAGCTTTTTGTCGAACCCGATTCTTTGTCTCAGCATCAATCTCTAGTTTTGATCGGTTGGCAGATGCTCCCTTGGATGAGAATGGACAAACTCAGAAAAAATACGATATCGTTCAACTTGACGGTCTCGCTGGCGTCGGCGAGCGGGTTGACCCAGGGGATGTCTATGTTAACAAGCAAACCCCAACGAACGCCAACGATAATACTTTCAGTGGCCAAACCGCCGCGGTCCCCTACAAGAACGCGCCGATGTCTTACAAATCCCCAGTTGCTGGTTACATCGATAAAGTCATGATTAGCGACACCGAAAACGACCAAACGTTGATCAAAGTCCTGATCCGACAGACGCGGAGGCCGGAGCTGGGTGATAAATTCTCATCTCGACACGGCCAGAAAGGTGTATGCGGTCTGATCGTAAACCAAGAGGACATGCCCTTCAACGATCAGGGAATCAACCCCGGTAAGGTATACATGTCCCTGGCTGATGTTCACTTGGTTAACTTCGGGGTCAGATACCATCATGAACCCGCATGGATTCCCATCTCGAATGACGGTCGGTAAGATGATCGAGCTTTTAGCAGGGAAGGTAATCCCCACCGATATCTACGCCCGAGTTCTGTGGGCTAATTTTACTTGGCAGGCCGGGGTCTTAAGTGGTAAACTGCAATACGGTACAGCATTTGGGGGCTCCAAGGTACAGATATCAGCGCTGCCGCCGATCGAACTCTGATTACCAATTATCTTACCACAGGTTGAAGACATGTCCCGGATCTTAATTGAGCATGGCTTTAATTATGCTGGAAAAGACATGCTCACAAGCGGTATCACTGGTGAGGCCCTGGAAGCCTATGTCTATTTTGGTCCAATATACTATCAAGTATGTCGATTCGTTGTGTTGGATAAGGTTTCAGCTAACTGATTGTCTCACAGAAACTGAGTGAGAGAAGTCCCACATTACCATTGTCCACGATTAACTCCCATGCGCCACAGAACACATGGTTATGGACAAAATGCACGCCCGCGCAAGGTACGATCGAATCAGCCTGAGAAATCCGGGCTAACTATTACTGACTTGTCGACGTTTGTCTGAAGAGGTCCACGTGCGACTTTGACACGCCAGCCTACCGAAGGTCGGTCCCGCGAGGGTGGTCTGCGGCTCGGGGAAATGGAGCGAGACTGTCTTATAGGTTATGGTGCGACTCAGTTGTTGCTTGAACGCCTGATGATTTCTTCCGACAAGTTCGAGGTGAACGCTTGCCAGGAATGTGGTCTCATGGGGTACAACGGGTGGTGTACATACTGCAAGAGTTCGAAGAAGATGGCTAAGCTCACCATTCCGTACGCTGCAAAGTTATTATTCCAGGAGGTTTGTCAGCGTTCGTACACTTTGTGTTAGTACTGACTCTTTGTACAGCTGATGGCAATGAATGTCGTTCCTCGGTTGATCCTTGATGACGCATAACCCCTGTATGAAATGATACAATGCTGCGCTTTCTCCATCCCCATCTGACCATTAAGGTTGTACTGCCTGACAGATCTTATCGGTCAACAGCCAATGCACCTGTGACGTCGGAACACCCGGCTAATATGCACCGGAATGTATGTACAACTTGAGTTGATCCAAGAAAACGGTTCCATGTGCGAGATCAAATCTAGTTGAGATATGAAGACAGCCGATTCTGAGAGGCATTGATTGTCGGATCTGGATATACCTAGCAATTGAAACTGCAATTTCCAAAAATCTGGCTACTAGAACAGTCTACAACCTTTATCATTTCCCGACGCTGTTGAAGGTGCATGTCCTAGATCGAGAGAGATAACCTATCATGGAACTGATAACTTGGGGATAGCGCTGATCACGCTAAATTTGACTCGCCACTAATCAGATGGAGATCGCAAACACTGATAGGTTCGGTCTTGTCAAGTCAAAAACTGGGTGGATCCCAACTGGCATGCCATCGGAGAATACATGCTAGTGCATATATGAAAAGATCGGAAGTGATAAAATTGAATGGCGGTGCGCTGCGCGTCAAGGTATGCGTAACAACAAATCTTAGCAAGGCCTAACGCAAAATAGTGATAGTGAAAGTATGCAGAGCTCCGAGGAAATCGAAAGGAATGTATCCCGGAGCCCTCGGATGCGACGAGCGGAAACTCTTGACACCGTTGAGGCGCTTACGCTTGGTACGAAACTGTTAATATGACTCCTTGCGAAGTCAACTGAGCATGTCTGTCATTAGAGCTGAAGTTGGAAGCCTCGACGTTACTGAGGCTGCAGCCACATCTAAAGCCAATGTGGTATGGTGGAGGATACATGATTGTGCATGCTTGGCCAGACCAGTCAGCTGGTGCCACTGAGGGTGCCATTGTGGAAGCAGACGCCGGTGCTGTGCAGATGTTCGTTATAATATGCACATGGATAGACATTAACACACACGACAATATTAATGTGCGAGCTAGCAGGGGGCTAGCAGAAGGTGGCTTAGAGTCCTGAATTATTACGACATCTGCGGGGTGTGGGGTGAGAAGTATCTCAAAACCTGGTTGCAAGACAAGAATTACCCGAATTTGGGTGATACTTTGTAGTAGTCATACGCGTTTGGCCACCTGGCCACTCTGGACCCCGGATAATATCGATAGAACCTAAGCAGATCCCGAGGAGCCCATACTTATCAAGACCCGGATCTAGGTTCAAGGAATCACAATAAACGCGCGTGTTTCGAGACTTTGTTTTTCGCTGCCTAGGCTCTCGGCGTTACCAGGCAGATCCGGTCAGCCTGATCCTGAAGCCCCCATATTATTGGGATCATGAGGGAAAACTTGCACAAAAGTTGTTGACGAACAGACAGAAACTCGTTTATACTACTCTCCTAGAATTTTCCCAAGCTCGCTGGGAATGCAAGTAGTTTTTCGGGAAGGGGGAAGGGCTGAATATCGGTGTCGGCTTGTATGCCTGCCATACCTTGGGTAGCCAGTCAGATCCAGGAACGAGATGGAATTTATCAAGATTTTACGCAAGTTACAAAGAGCCCTTGCGGACCGTCATACAGCTTTACGCCGAGGACCACGTGCTGCCCTTGGCCAGGGCCCGGACTGAGGATGTGAATTCGAGGAAGTCATCCAATCATGTATCTGCGGCCCTGCGCGTCGAATTCTGCCCGAAAGTATATCTATGATAAGTATTACCCAGTAATGATCCAGGGTCCTGCTTCTCATTATTATGGTGATATTGAATCATTTGCCCACATGCCTTTGAATGGGGGTAATTGAAAACTCTCACAGTAAATGGGTTGTGTGTCCCTCCCTAAGTTCCCTGGCGGCAAGCTGTACCCGCCAAGGGCATCCACACGGACTCGGAACAACATTGAACACCGAGGACAGTGCCTGTCGTCATAGAATAAACAGCTCAGCACTACAATCCGTCATCATAAGTATTATCTGAGCGCTCATATGAAAGGCCGGTCCGTGAAGTCACCGTTCATATGGCAAGTATCGAATGGCAGTGTTGGCTAGCGTTGCCAAGTGTTGTCATCCTGACATCTGTTGTTTTTTTTTTTTGAAAGTAATGCTGATACGTCCTGAAACCGTCATACGCATATGTGCGGCGGGCCTGTGATAATAAATGCGTGAGACCTCGGATCTCAGTTCCGCACCTCGGGCCATACACTCTGAGGCAACCTGAATGCTTCAGTCTCGAGCTGCCAATGGTCCAATGTGTGGTCGCTACACCGTCACAAACTTCCAGTTGATCATGCTCAATGAGCAGCTCTGTGGCATCCTCTGCGGCTAGAGAGTGAAAATGCGTTTGTGCGCGTGAAATACCTTGCGAGAGATGGCAGAGGCGGCGAGGTCCAGGTTCGACGGTCAATTGTGCATTACGTACGCCGGAAGTGTTGAATATTACCATTTGCGTCAAAAAGTATAAGCGCTCACTGCCCACTGCTTCAGCATCTTCCATCTCTTACCCGACATTCACTTGGATTTCTCACCATGAATACAAAGGGCAGCAGTGCAACCGCACTACGACGATTAATGACCGAGTACAAGCAATTGACCTCAGGAGGTGACGCCTTGGCGCCTTATGAATGATACTGTTGTCACTCACTGGGTTTCAACGTTCCAGGCTCGCCTGACGGGATGTTCACTGCAGGTACGTGAACAAAAACATTGCATATCGTTGACATAATCCCGCAATTTGACTTTTAGGTCCGATCTCAGAGTCGGACTTCTTCACTTGGGAAGCGCTTATCTGCGGTCCAAAAGATACACCATTTGTAGGTTTTTCCGCGACCTTGTCGCAAAGTATACTTGATCATGTAATTGGAATGTCAGGAGGGCGGCGTTTTTGTCGCCAAGCTCACTTTTGTGAGATAATATGTCATGATGCTCATCTTGCAAGTGTAACCCAAGGGATGGGCCTTAGCCACAGGACTATCCACTATCGCCTTTCAAGATGAAATTTGACCCTCCCTTATTCCACCCGAACAGTGAAATCTTCTTCTTGATGTATTTGATCACCCTACTGATGGTGCACAGTTTATCCGGATGGAAACGTTTGCATATCGATCCTCCACACGCCCGGAGATGATCCTACCATGTATGAACAGGCGTCTGAGAGATGGAGTCCCGTGCAGAGCGTTGAGAAGGTGATCTTGAGTGTTATTTCCATGCTTGCCGGTACGTTCACCGGATCTGATTCTGATTTGCCCTGCTTGATACTTCACTTGATAGAACCAAATTTGGAGAGTGGCGCCAACATTGACTGTTGCAAGTTGTATCGGGAGAACAAACCAGTGAGCGTTGAACTCGTAACACGTCACAACTCGTGTCTTATAAACATGACCCTTTCACATAGGAGTATGAAAGGCTGGTCAGGGAGTCAATTAGGCAACAGCTAGGTGTATGAGTACCGTGATATGTAACACTAGAATATGATACGTTGCCAGCACGTTCCTTGGGATGCAGTAATTCGCTGAACTAATCTACTTGGAATAGGTTATACGAGATGAAGAGCCTTATTATAGGTATGATTGAACTGAAACTTGCAATATCATTGTGAAGGGGCATGGCGCTTGAAAACTCTGTTGTGGTACCCTGGGCCTGTCTTGCCAAATATGTGGCGTTCCACATACTCATTGCGAAACATCCCACGAGGGTCGACCAACCCAAGCACGCGGGTGAAGTCGTCGAATCGAGGATACAATCTGCGAAGTGTCTCCGGACGGAGGTTATGTGCCTTGGCCCAATGAGGCCGGCCGCCGTGACGGCACAAAATGGCTTCAAAGCGCTCGAACAGCATCTTGTAAGGTACCTCGAACCCGTAGGGTCTTTGGCAAGTCTCAGCGAGTGCAGAGGGGATTAAACATGACACATACTTGAATTGGACAATCCCGATCCAACAAGTCCTCTGTCCGTTGCTGGGACTAAGCCAAATATCGTCACTGTTGGAGAATCGCACTTCGATAGGGAAATGAGGACGGAGACCATTGGGGTCAGCGAACTCGCGCATCAGCCAATCATGCAAATCATGAAGACAGGCTTTCGTATTTTCGTAGGGGATAGCCCATTCGGTAGTGTGCTGCGGGTACTGCGATGGAGTCAGCGACGTGGGACGAAGAAACATGCTCTACCCACTCTACATTCCATGTTAAAAATACGAAAGCTGTCATCGATCGCGATGACTTTGGTGCTGACCAGCCATGATGCAAATCGACCAATGAAGATGTTCAATGGCAAGATAAATCTTGCCACAAAAAGTAGAAACTGCACCACGTGGAAACCGATCAATGAATGCCAGAGCCAGCTTCCCGCCGGTTTGATTGGCTAAAAGGGATTACGTTGGAGATGCACACAAGGTGAGCACAGGAACTCACCTCTATGGTGCGATCGGCTGAACTAACCCGCATGGTATCCGCAGCTGGAAACCACCAGAACCGAACATGTTGAGAGGCAGTGACGAGGCTGTCCAAGCTCCGCACGCATTCATGAAATTGGATGGTTTGTTGAACCTCTTTGAGGCGAAACGCGGGTTCCACCTCAAGGGTAATCGTCAAGATAAGGCCCGTGCTACCCAATCCGCATATTGACGCTGTGAAAAGATCGGGCCTCACTTGGCGAGAACAGAACACGCGAGATCCATCCGCTAGTAGCAACGACAGTCCCATGACATGCGTAGAAATAACGCCATAGTTGATGCCAGTTCCGTGGGTAGCGGTCGTAACGATACCGCCCAGTGTCTGGTCGGAGATTGAGCCGACATTGATCATCGCGAGACCGTGAATTGCAAGTTCGGCATGCAGTGCATCAAGTGTAATTCCGGCCTGAGCAATGATATATCTTTTATCTGCATGGATCTGGAAAATTCAAAATCAGCATCAATATTGCGCGCTTACGTGCTAATGATGAGCCAATGACTAGCCATGATGTATGCGGCAGTGGGTCGGGCGAAACAAAGTTTAACCGAATGAGTCTAAAATTATGCTTACCTCCAAAAGCCGGTCGAGCTTGGTGGTGCGTAGCATGTAGCCGGAGGTACAAGCGAGGTCGCTGGGACTATGACCGACTCCGACTGCTCGGACTACCTTGCGTTCACGTCGTGCGAGCTCTAGAATGAGCTCGCAGTGAAATTCCGTTGTTGGCTCGAAGATTGCGAGTGGAGAACAAGTAAAAGTGCGACTCCAATTTGCAAACTTTGCATTGGGAGAAGTATTAGGGACAGTTATTGGGTGGAGCAGGGCATAAAGCTGGGTGAGAGAGATGGCGGAAAGATGAGACGTCGATGTCGGCGACGACATTGGAGGGACAAATAGCGAGGAGATTGGCCATGAATTGCAAAGGCTTTATAAGTTTTTGGGTGACGACTCATATGTCAACCCGATCCTCTGTAAGACAGTTCGGGGAACTCCGACGATAAAAAACGGATATGACCGGATGTCGCAGAGTGTGGACGAGAGTGGAGGTAAACGCTCGAAGGCAATGTACAGCTACCAATAGGCACCAGGTCAGATCGGGTTCTGAGATCTGCTCAGGCTATTACACTTGCGGCCAAATCGGAGGATTCAACCTGGGATAGTCAGGCAGATCTGATGGGCCATACGTTTGAAGCTATCATTCGCCCCGTGGCAGAAAACGCGTGAGACGAGTCCCCGGATCTGACAGATAAAGCTGCATCATGTTTACTCAAAAGTTCTTTACCATGTTCACATCATCGATCATCGACGACATACCTGCGAATTCAATCACCGCCTCTTCATCGGCCGACCCTCCATCTCCCATACCTGTCAATATACAGTAGAAGGAGGGATAGAACGTGAAGCAAGCACTCTACCGTACATTTCCGTTTGTCGTTGCGTTGGCAAACTTTGGCCGCTCTCCCACGCGGGGAATCGACTCTCCCGTTCGTATTTTAGGTCATTGCCATGCCAGGAACACTTTAATAATAACGCAACATATACTCAAAGCCTTACTCGCAGTCACCATGCCAATCAATTCAGAAAATCAAACACAACTCGACTCCATTCCTGCCCCTCGTAAAACAACACTCCCCGCACCTCCGCACTATCGATCTCCAGACCAAGTTCAAATTCTGCAAACAATCATCAGTCCATGTCTTCCGGAAGCGATCGCAACCACAAGCCTGTGAAGAACCCATTTGGCTGCGGTATGCTGGCATTCTGCTGGAATGTGGGCAGTGAACTCAGATCAACAGTCCATCTGCAGAGTTCCGTTGTTTCGCCCTTCATGAAGCATAGCTCAGTGATGTGCTCAAAATATCCGTGACGTGGTCACATACTTCATCAGTGTATCGCATCATCTTGTCCGAGTCGGAAGTATACAGCACGGCTACGAAGATACAATCTGCATGTCCATGAGTATCGTGAAGCGGTGAGGATCAGCGTAGAGTTCTATCGCACCCTGTCCATTCTGTGAGAATTTGCTGCGTTGCAAGTTAAACTAAAGTTCACTTGTGCTAATGTAATTGGGTCACTTACCAAAATTTCGTCCTCAATATTTGGCTTGAACAAAACAAGGTCAACAAGAGAACATTCTAAACCAGATCGCCAGTTACCCTTTTCGTAGGATAGCGCCCTTCATGACCAAGTATTGTAAGCTAGGACCGGTAATCAATACATTACGCCGGATGGTCATGAACCGTCATTACCGGTTGTCACAAATAGGAATGTTCGCATTGTTTTCCTTGATGTATGCAGGGCGTTTGGCCCAGTCCTCTGGTTCGGCAGGCAGTTTCACCTTGTCGCACAATCAGAACGGGATAAACAAGGACTCTCAAGTGTGAACGCCCACTTTCATAATGTAGGACCGTGGAGCGATCACGGTGGATACAATTGATTTGCGAGCAAGTCCGTACAGCGCGGCACCTCGCACTGTAGCCGTGTCGGCGTCAGAAGGGCGAGCGATGACCTTGATTCTCCCCGAAAACTGCGCCTGTCCCACGAGGGTGTGTAAGAACCAATCACTCACCCATGACGCTTCACTCGTGTAAACGCACCTCAACTCGTTTAATGAGATATTCGCTGCCAGCGAAGCCTCCCACGAGAAGCAGGGCGTCGATGCGCTGCTCTACCTTCTTCGATTGTTCTTCGATCATTTCGAGTACCTATCAAAAGACCATGTCCAGTGAAAATAGCGGAATTTCGCGACAAAACTTACCTGATTCACAACGGGATCAAAGACCTCTCGGCGAATGAGATTCCCTGGAATCGCGAGTTCTCCATTGATCAATCCAACAGAAGAATCGTGGGGATCCTGCACATTGAAACATGTGAAGTTGAAGTATGTATCTGCAGATAGTGCGCATAAGCGTGAGAATCCGAGGGCAAGAATATTGATAACCATCGTCATTCTCGCCCCTAAATGCGAGCTTATCGGTTTGGCTGAAAGAATGCATAAAATAGGCGAGACTAGCGGCGTCCAAATGAGCAGGATGGTCAGCTAAAAGAGTTTTTACGAGCTCTCGGAATCGCAAATCGAGGAAAAGTGAACCACAGTTAGCTCCAGATCGAGCACACATCTCGGCGATCTCGAGGTTAGACATTTGCCCAATGATTTTGTAGACAGCAAGGTCCTATTGCCACAGAATACATCAGGTGCGTGAAATAATTCGCTGCGAGAAAACGTACGACTGTACCGCCACCAGCGTCACATATCATAAAATTCTGATTGGGCTTAAGCTTGTGCAAATCCGTAAGTCTGGCGCAGTGAACAGCCGCGGCCTCTGGTTCGCTAAAAACGAGTGAGCAGAATGAAGGGGCGAGCGCACAGAAGATATCGTACGTGATAATACGCAGCCTGTCGCGCCAGTTACCATCACCTGCATGAGCCGATTGCACGAGGCCTGCGGCAATGGCAGCTTCGCGCATCATGTCGCATCCTTTAGCGTCCCAGGCTGCCGGGCACGTCACGAGCACATCAGCCGAGTCTGAAAGAACAGCGGATAAATTAAGGTATCTATATCTTTGATGTGGTCACTAACTGAGATCTGCGACAGCACCAATGTCACGGGTAATTTGCTCTTTAGCGTATTCCCACAGACACGATAAGAAGTCGATGATGAGATCCATTGCCGTTTTACCAGGCTAGAATACCGTAAGTTCGATGCCATAAAATGAGGGGATTACACAAACAGGTAATCGGGGTAGTCGAGGGTCAATCGCACTTTCATCACGAAGGGCACGTGGTTCGAGAAAAAGTTTGAACCTTGAATGAAGTATCAGAATCGGATAATTTTTAGCCCATTATAAAGTCCCAACCATTCACAGCGCGTAGTACCGGGCATGGAGCTGGCGTTCTTTGCTTCTAGTCCCCAAGCAAGAACTTGGCCATGTTCGTCGTATAGCAGGCACGTAGGCACCTTGCGAAAAGTTTCAAAAGATCCGGGCCAATGGAGGATTTGCTGTATCTTCCCGGACGCAATTCGAGATGAGGCATATGCCTATTTGCGATACAAACCATAAGCTACAAAACCTTTTGTCGAATTGTGTTAACTCACGACACCAGAAAAGGTAGTTCCTGGATTGAAATCAGCACAAGACTTTGCCAGTAAGAATGCGAATGCCCACCGAAGTCGATAGAAATTGACATTCTCCCCTCGTCTGAAGGTGCCGGATCAATTCTAGCTGCTGCGGTGGATATGGAGGGTGCGA
>QLOO01003072.1:0-17453 GCA_003313855.1 Suillus sp. MG131 | reverse complement strand
AAGTTGCATCTTTGGAATGGCGATTCTAGTCGCTTGCATGTACGCAAGGCACAATACAAGTAAGCACTGCCGTTGATCTGAACGGGAAGGCTGTTGACGTGGACCGAAGTTATGGTTGGGATTGGGGGCCAGTTTTGATGACCATTGGCCCTTGGAAGCCTATCACCCTTCATACCTACAATGTCCACCTCACGGATGTTGATGTCAGAAGTGATGTGTCGGAGGCTCTGGACGTACGGGTCACTGTTGACTTGACGCTGTCTGAGAAGGCTCCCGGCGGATTGGCATCTGTGACGCTGAAAAGTGAACAGGATTCTGTGATCTTCTCTGAGAGTAATATAAAAGTCAGTTCTGGGAGTGCCCGCTCCAAGTTCAGCTTCTTGCCCGGAGTGCTCGATTTGTGGTATCCAGTCGGATTTGGCAAACAACCTCTGTATACAGTCGAGGTAACTATTTCTGATTCGGTGAGTGCGATTACTAGTATATAATACATTATGTGGCTTAACGCATAGTTCAACAGGAAGGAAACATTCTGGACACGAAAACTCAGAGGGTATCGTTCCGCCGTGTTCGAGTTGTTCAGGAGCCTCTTGTTGATCAGGAAGGTCTCACTTTCTTGTTCGAAGTCAACAACATCAGGATTTTTTGTGGTGGTAAGCAATGTCTCTTTCTTGAGGGAAGGGATTGTATAAGTGAAACTATGTCTATAGGCTCTAACTGGATTCCTGCTGACTCCTTTCTTACTACGTTAGTATTGATCTTGACACTACCCTTACCAAATAATCTTATGGACTGAATTTACTACAGCCTTACTCCGGAAAGATACCGTGCATGGCTTCGACTACTTGTGGACGGTAATCAGAATATGGTTCGTGTCTGGGGAGGGGGCATCTATGAATACGATGTTTTCTACGATATTTGCGATGGTGAGAACTGTCCTCTTAGTCCTCGCGCATTTGACTCGTGACCTTCCTTTCATTAGAACTTGGAAGTAAGGCTTTGTTCAATCCAGCAGTCCGTTTCTTTATATCCAATTACAGTACTTGTCTGGCAAGACTTTATGTTTGGCTGTGGTCAAGTAAGTTGCTGTTGTTGCACTGTTAGTCCAGGCTCAAAGGTATTCTAGTATCCGGCATATGATTCTTTCCTAAAGCTCGTCGAACTTGAGGCGGAACAAAACGTCAAGCGATTGAGACACCACCCATCTATTGTTATCTTTGGCAAGTAGAAACTTTCTTGAAGTGTTTCTCACTCTTAGCTTTTTTCATAGCCGGAAACAACGAGGATTACCAACTTGCAGAGTCATTAAATATCGTGGACTACTCTGACGAAACTTCAGACTTCCGGAAGACCAAGTTCCCCGCTCGGCACATATATGAGCGGACACTGCCATCCATCGTCCAAAAATTCTGCGATATCCACTACCACCGCAGCTCTCCCTACAGCGCACCAGGTACAGTGACCACAGATAAAACACTCGGGGACCTTCACCAGTGTACGTGAACAAGTTTGGTGATACATATTGTTATTCAAATCGGTCTTCAGGGAATGTATGGCATGGGTCTCAAGAACCGTGGCACAATTGGGATTTACTAGCCGGTCGCTTCGTATCTGAATTCGGAATGTGAGCGGTTTTGATCCTGTTGGCACGTACGATTGCTCAGGCTTCGCCAGGGAGGGATACCCAAATATTCGCACAGTTGATTATTGGCTTGCTGGTGACAAATCAGAGCGATACCCTCAATCTCGGTAAGCGAATTGTATGTCACCGTATTTCATGTCAATGAAGGTCTCCTCAGCGTTAATAACAACCATAACAAGGCCGATGGCTTTGAACGCCGGTTAGAGGTATGATAGCATATATGATGATATCCAGAGCTCCATTATTTTTTTTTAGCTTTACCTCGTGGAAAACTTCAAGCATGCCTTCGACATGGACAGGTTAGCAGCCGTTGCCACGGGTCTAGTATGATTTAATTGGCTCCTATTTAGTTATGCATATTATACACAAATCATGCAAGCTGAGACGCTTGCATCTGCTTACCGACTCTGGCGGAGAAATTGGCGTGGAAAGGGCCGGGAGCACACCGCTGGTGCTCTCGTGTGGCAGGTTAGTCATCGGACAAACGTCGGGTTCTCAAGTTAACAGTAACCAGATCAATGACTGCTGGCCGACCACGTCCTGGGCCATTGTCGATTACTTTATGCGTCCCAAACCAGCATATTTCGCCATATCACGCGAATTGCGTCAGTACACGGTTGGGATGACGCGCAAGGAAAAAAAGACATTTGCGAATAATTTATCAGCTGCCCAGTTCACAATTACAACGGTTCTCGAGGTCTGGGGCACGAACAGCACTCTGACAGAGAAGAAGGCCAAACTCGAAGTCACTTGCTTCGACCTTCACTCCTCCTGGATAGAGCAGCTCTCCAATGATATTGTGCTCGCTCCCAATTCCAGCACTGAGTTGTACTCGGGCGACCTCCCCGGTCAACCAGTGCGCACAAAGCAGAGCGAAGTTCCACGTGCGATCATCGTCTCAGCACGTCTCCTCGACACATCTGGAACTGTCCTCGGCAGGCATTCCAATTGGTGAGTTTCGGATGTCACCTTGTATGAAGTTTTCTGGATTTGTGTTTCCTGACACCCTGCTATAGGCCGGAACCTTTTAAATTTATCAACTTTCCTGCCATCAAAGATCTGGGGTTTTCTGTCAAAACCGGCAGCGACGGCGAATCCGTCGAACTCTCTACTCAAAAACCTATAAAGGGAATCATTCTAGATGCTGAAGGCGAGGACGTGGAGTGGAGCGACCAGGCCATTGATCTGGTTCCAGGAGATCCCCAGATTGTGAAAGCCGTTGGGTTAAAGGGTCGAAATGCGACACCCCGCTTCCTCGGCGATGGCACGGCGTAGATGATAAGGTCGCCGTCACCCTGTGGGGTACATTCATATCGATATACACTTACGTGTAACAAGATGAGAATTAAATCCAATTGACCTACCGAATATAGGAGCCAAGCACCTCACGGAATGGACAAACTGTGGAGATATGAATATGAATTATGAACCACCAGGGAAGACACTAGTACTGTTGAAAACCAGGCAGAGAGACCCCAGGACAGCATTATTTTACACACTGTACAAGTCGCAACGAGACATTGACCAATGTAGCAGATTATAGAAACAGTCTAATCCGATGAAAAGATCGGATAAAATGGGAAACTCCTAGGGAGCGGAGGGAAATAGAAAGAAATTACTTGTGCAAGAGAAAACGAGCGGCTCAGGGTATGAAAGGAGACTGGGTAACCGGAGAGCATGACAGCAAGGTGACCAGGGACGGCTGTATCGCGTCTATCACATAATGAGACACCTGCTTGCTTCTGGCTGATCCGTTTTGCTGGACGGTGATCGCTTCTCAATCTCCGCAAGACATAGCTCGAAAACTTTGCCTGTGATGAGGCCGCGTAAAGAAGAGAAATGTGGAAAAGCGCGATAATTCCTTACCAACATTGACATTGTTCTTTGCGCTAGTCTCAACCCAAGCAGCGTTGGTGAGTTTTGCCAGCTCTTCTCCTTCATTCGGAGCTACCTGTCTACTATTGGGGCTGTGAGGCATGAAAATAGACCATTGACAAAAAGCGCAAGTGCGGGACGGCCAAGCACAAAGAAGGATGAGGACCTACCTCGACTGTAAATCAGTTTTAGCGCCAACGATTACGCACGGGATGTCGTTTTTGCCACAAAAATCAACGATTTTGTCGTATACGATTTTGATCATGTCAAAAGATCGTCTTGAGGTGACTGAGTATACGAGGACGTAGCCGTGAATACCAATTGCATGTTTAGAATTGAGAATCGAGTACTCGTCCTGACGATGCGAATTAAACTCGATATGCAATGATGGATGAGAATGCACACCTGGCCAGCGGTGTCGATGATGTCACAGTCATATTCTACGCCTCTATAAGCTACGCCTTTCGAAAAGGTGCTTTCAATGGTTGGATAGTATGCATCGACAAAATGGTTCTCGATGAACTGCACGACAAGTGAAGATTTGCCTGTTGCGTGAGTAGCGGGTGAGCATCATGATGTCGAGAATAAAATCAACATACCAACTGAACGGGAACCTAGAACTGCGATTTTTCTCTTTCTCAAGGTGTTTGCAGCCATATTAACAAGATAGTGTATATGAAATAAACGAGAGAAGTGGAAGAGAGAGACGCAGAAGGCGGAGGACGATGAAGAGACCAAAAAAATGAAAACCGTTCAGTTGTGGCGATTGTGGAACTGTGACCCCAAGTTTAGCCGTTCCGTGACAAGGCAAGTTCGTCAGCGAGCGCTACAGTCTCGGAAACTCCAGTGGGTTATCCCGTGAATGATAGCTAGGTCTATATAAATACGATTGGGAAAGTAATTGGATGTAGGAACTCCTGTACTAGTGCCACACGGGGTCTTACTCGTTCGTTACGGACCGCAACTTTTAACTCGGATTGTAATGTCAGGAACACCGTCCACGTCGAAGGTCTCGCCCAACTCGCTTCTTAACCGTCGCTGCTCTCACCGAATGGCCCACATGGCTCTCTCCTGGGTCTTGTGATCCGCTGGAAACGGCCCGCATCTCTCGGCAACTACATTATTTCGTACAAGTATTGTCATGCAAATACAGATAGCAATGAGTAATTTACCATCTACAGCCAGTACCCGCATGCCAGCGGGGAGTATGATTGACATTTTGGTAGAAATCTGTGAGGACAAAACCGTAAGAGAGATGCGCCATGCGATTGGTTGCTTGATGGCCGTTGGGCGCGAAGATAACAGACATTAAAGACGCCTGCCGTAAAGGCCCTGAACATTACGTCGCTTGAGCTGGAGCACAACGGAATATCGTGGCATTAGAAGAAACTTGAGAAGGCCAAAAAATACCAAGCATTCGGACTGCTGGGATGACAGATCAGTGCTATGTGAAGCCCTCGGGGGGAGCTTGTGCGCCGGCATCGGCAATCCAAACGACAGGACGTAAGAGACCTTGGGAAAAGTCCATTCAGTGGCGCAGGCCAGGAGACAAGCACTAAATTGAGCTAGCCACGAGTGTAAGGTTCGACAAGGACAAATGGTTTAATTACTCACCACAGCACGAGAGCAGAGGCTTCCTCTCTTGCCATCCCATAGAAACCGTATCCACGAGAAGATATGACACGGCACGTGGGAGAACGCAACATTGTCAACGATTGACAGAATGGGTTCCACAACTTCCTGCAGGCCAGGGGCTTGAGCGCTCTTGCGCACGACATATACAGAACTAAATGGCCCAGTACCAAGCTGGATGACTACCACTTGGTAGAATTATTGGCCAGTCAACATGGCTGGCGCGGGATTACCACTGCCGGTACAGCCTGCGAGATTTCTATGATGGAGATTGTCCCGGAGTTTGAGGCAAATCCGAGGGATGGACGACTCCTGGCCACACGTGATCATAGTCACGTGCAATCACACGTCCAGTTGATTTTCGAACGCGACCAAGTGGCCAAAGGGATTCGACTTCGACTTCAACTATCTGGCACTTCACTAGCTTTGTCTTTCACAAGTCCTTTCTGCTACTACTTTGAAATCAATGTCTGCCACTTCTACCCCTACGGATTCTCCAGTCTCTGCCCCCATTCAGCCAATGCACAATCCCTCGCAAGCCGCTCACATTGTCGTCCCACAAGCACCTCTTGGACATGTCGCAAACGGTGCCAATAACACCATACCTGGAATGGGCATGAAAGCCCTCTTAGCCAAAAAGATGGCGAAGAGCAAGTGGGTTCACGAACGCGTAGATCGGTGGCAGTTGTTGACCTTATTCACGCGCTCTTTCCAGCAATCCCAAGTTTGTCTCACCGACGGACAACCTGATGACACCCGTCACACAGAAGCTGAATGCTGCGAAGCAGAAACATTTTACAAAGTACGTGTTGCTTATCCCCATGGACCTTTGTACTCAATCCTGACGGCATCTGTGATGCAGGGGCGCGAAACCCATGGGTACTCTTTTCCCACCTAAAGAGTCGCATTCATCAGAGCAAGAGGATCACAGTCACAGCAACACAGATCCTACAAAAGACACGTCCTCAGAAGTTCTGATGGAAGAAGACGAGAATCCCTTCTAAGACAGAATGCAATTGGCCCAGTCGGGCACCTTCATGATACCCTCTCGTCATTTGTTGTATTGCGCTCTTGTCTGTGTCGTTAAATCTTGCTTGCCTGTGCAGAGTCTAGTGGTGATGTAGGAGGTTGTAGGATGTTCCCACGCTTTGCTGTAGTGTTACGCGTCGCGGCTAGTATGTATGCCTTATTATACGGATGCATTGATTGTATTCGTTTTCCATCTCCCTTCTAGTTGTAAACGAGGTGACCATGGAGCGTCCTCAGTTTCCTATGAGTGTTGCAGGTTTGCGTGCAATCCTTGAACAAGACTCCCAAGGAAGATCCCACCCTCCCTCTCACAAACGGATACAAGAACTTATTACAAGTCTCCCCAAGATCTCAGAAACCGAGCTTAAAGACTTGGGACATTCCGGCAAGTTCGTTCATGTGTCATACGTTCCTGAACTAGACAGGCGCAACAGAGTCTGTTTGCCCCATATGCTTTAATACGTTCTTGGCCGTCCTGGCTGAGGAGGAAATGGCACTCGTGATGGACTCCCCCGCGCATCCAGTGGAAGAACTAGGCGTGACTAGGCTCCACGAAACGTGCGGGCATATGTTCTGCCGAAGAGAGTTGAGTGGACATCCTTCATGCGAATGACGTTACTGACAAAGCGAGACTAGTATCACGAAATGGATACGAGACGGTGTAAGTCAAAGCTTTGTACTTGACAGCTTCCATTTACGCCACTTCCCAGCGTGAATCTTGCCCCACTTGCCGCAGGGCTTTCCTTACAAACGCGGCAAATGGTGACCAGCGTGAGACGGAGGAGTCTTCTCTGCCGGAAGATTTTACCGAGTGGATTGTCGAGAGCTCAATGGTTGCCAGAGAGTCTGGCGGCGTGGGCTCACTGCCCATTCTGGGCGTCCCCTCGATGGCGATGGATGGCCATCAGCAACGCCGAGACGAATTTTCTGGGATGTACTCGTAGTTTCCTCCTCAAACTGAGATCAATCCCGCCTTCCATTAATCCATTCATTGAATAACCATCTATCTACTACTCATTTGGCGCAGACAAAAAATAGGCTAAGTGAATAAAACGAGTGAGGCGTCAACTCGAGTAGTGTAAGATGATACTCATGAAGTTCTGATTGTCCAGCTGCATAATACGGAGAGGGATACGAAAAGAGAGTAGATGATAGCTATTTTCATCAAGTCCATGCACAAAATACGTTGTGTTTACCCAACACGAAAAGAACCAGATCCACAGTTCAATTCCTCCTGCAGCATCTGAAAAGATTGCGTCTGAACCAGTAAAACAAGCACTGAAACAATACGTGAGTGACGGTGCGGCAAAAATACTACTGGAATAACTCACCCCGGTAAACCGCACAGCAGCAAGAACAAATGTGGAGTACAGGATGACAGCAAAATAAGTGTTTTGCTTCGTCTGAAGCTCCGCCTGGTCCACTGCCGCATCTTGAACACTCGTGAGACCGTTGATGTTCTCAATGGCAACCGCCAGTCCAGCGTTCGTGAGCATCCAGAAGGCAACGAGACGTGTACGGAATGTCTTGTTTTGATCATCCATCGTCGGCTTCTCGATAACTTCCTTGACATCAATCTTGGTCACCGCGCGAGTGACGGTCTCCTTGAATGCAGCATCCACATCCTCTTGGATGCGGTGCGTATCCTCAACAACAGGAGAGTCCGCATCTTTTGTCTTAGACGACGAGATTGATGGCAGAGCTTCTGCCTTGTCACTACCCTTTGTACCCCAGGACACCTGAAACCATCGTTGTCAATCAAAGCCAGGTCATAAAAAATGAAGGGCAACGCACATCGTGCAAGTTACAGAATGCATAAACGTTGAGTACATTCGTGAAACTTGGAGCCAAGCACAGATATTGGAAGAAACTGGAGAATATGTGCCAAGGATCCCGCTGAAATACGAGATCAGAGTGTGCCACTTCGAACAGAGATAGAACTCACATAGAGGAACGATGCAATGAGATAGATGCCTATATCATGAGTGAGCAAAGGAATCACTACAAAATGGGAGGCACCACATACCAAAAGTGGAGACCATCGCAGCAATCAAAGCACCAACAGGAGGCGTGAAGAAGGTCAAGATGACCTGAGATACCGTCTTGTTCTTCAGCTCGGAGGGAATGTTCTACCAGAAACATACATGATCAGGACAGCCTACCCGAGGGCTTGATAACAGTAAAACTTACAGCGAATGCCTTGCCGGTTAGCCAGAACGAACAGACGAGAAGGTAAACGGCCAAGAAGGCGTAGACCCTGTACATAAGTTAGCTCGAGTAGGATATAGACTCTGACTGATGCGAACCATAGTGTGATTGCATAGGCCGTCCGTTCACCCTTTGGTCTGTTACCAAGAGCCAGTACAAACTGTAGCGCGAGGAAGGCAAGGTAGATCCATTTGAAAACCAAGTTCACCCAGTGCGTCTGCAAGCCCGTGATTAGTGTCAATCTTTCAAAGGTAACAATTATGTGCATACGACGTCCGCAGTGCCGAAAATAATGATGTTTTGCGAGGGGAGCAAGTCGATGATGATGCTGAACGTTAACCAAATGTTCGCCAATGCAAACCACGAGAATATCAATGAGAAGACGTTGTACTGTCACCTGAGTCAGCAACAAAATTTAAAGCAGGAATGACAAGACGCACAAGAGCTTGAACGTGGAAGAAGAACATGCGAATGATACCATGACCAGAGCGATAGAGTTGGAAGAAATTGACCAGAGCGTACTGGCAAAGAATTATCAGACAGACTTGTATTCAACAACGTGGTCGATACTCACAACTGAGGCAGCGAATGAACCATTCAACCACCGACGACGTTGACCAATCAACTCGACGGCGGATTCTGGCACATCTGTCTCGGCTTTTGAAGGTTTGACATATGTCAACGTCCACCTATCACCAGCCTTGGCAACGAGCTCGAAACACAAAATACGATCCTCAGCCAAGAACATGTTCTTGGTAAAGATGTTCATGCCATAGATACCCTTTGGACCAAGACGGTCAGCCAACGAGTGGTCACCGTGGAAATATTGCTCGAGTGGTCGACCCAAGATCGCACGGAAACGGTACGCGGAGAAGGCACCGGGGAGCACTGATACATAGCCGAAACTACTTTCAAGTGGCTTGTCTGTCATGCAATGAGATAACAGTATGCAAGATCTGGACGAATGTCATACCAAGAATGTTGGACATTTTGTACTCAAAGTTCTGGGCAGCGACCAGAGGGTTGAGGAGCTTCCTGCCACCCTCAATCATGGCGTGAATTTCACCACAACACCCGCCGAGATGAGCATCGTTGTAGAATGCTTCCCAAAGATAATAGATGGATTTATGTCCAGGTTTAGTACCGGCGTCAATGAGTACACAAATTTGGGGCTAAAAAGGTTCCAGTTAAATGATCGAGTGCTTGCGATTCGCCTCACCTCCAAAATTTTACCGATGGCGTTAAACAACCACCGATGTGAATTGATCTTCTTCTGATTCTTAGCCTTGAGGACGAAAATGATCTGTACGGGTACTAAATTGTTGGGGTCGTTCTCATGAGGGAGGACAAGCTGGGGCTTGGCATCAACCGATAACTGAGTGGTATACTGTAGTCAAGATATAAGCGACACAGCTAATGACAATTGAATGACTCGTACAAACCTCGAAGATGTGTGCGACAGTGTCTTTACCGTCAACTTGTTTCTTCATGACGCCATCTTGGTAGACGCCGACGGTGGCTAGAATGTCTAATACGCTCTTGTCCATAGGCTCAAGTCCATCGACAATAAGGGCAACTGTGATTCTTTGCCAACCAGGCATGCCTTCCTCAGCCGCTCGCCGCCAGTACTTGGACTGCTTGGTCTTGCAAATGTCGCGAATGTTCAGCATGACGCCATGGAGTGTCCTCGCATAAAGTGTTTTGTCTTCATTATAAGATGTAACGGCGATGAGGAGGTCAGTTTGCCGACCATAGATCTTGGTTCTCAAAGACCAGCCATTGGCCTCTGTGAAATCGTCTGGGTCACAGGTTGCTGCGCTGTATCGCATATGGCTGGGAGACGTTCACATGAGTTCGATTCAGTTTCATATCAACCTGTGAAGCAACTTACGAGAATTCAGTAGTATTCGTGGCAGCATATTTTGCTTCAATGGCGCTATGCACTGGCGTTGGTACCGGGTATTCCGTAATGAAGTTACCCTTTGTGAGCTTGACTTTACGGGTCACACCACGTTTAATGGTCTGACGGCGCCTCCAAGCAGTGTCTACACCATTTGTCGAGGACGACGTAGTAGACATAGGGCGCGCATACGGGTCCCCATAAGCTGAAGGGTCGACTGGTCTATGTAGACGAGATAATTTGTGAGTAAAATTTTAATGAAGAAAAGAAGTTTAAGAGAAGCGCCGAATAATCGAGATATTAATTCGACTTACCCTGGTGGATAAAAGCCGCCAGGATGATAACTATCACCTCCAGTGAGCGGAAGCTTCTCAGCATAGTCTTCGTCCACATAATTGGCACCGAACTCGCGGGGTAATGTCGTAGTACTCTCGAAGGGTGAGCCAGACACGCTATCATAAACATGAGACGCGGGCTCCTGGAAGTGGGCCTGGCGTGGTCGATCTGCAAATGGGTCGCCGGATAACTGTTCATTACGGGGCCTCGGGGACGTCATACTGTATCACACCAGGTGGAGTACGCTGTAAACAAGAGCTTGAGGATGCCTTGAAGGATGCCCAGATAGTTGAAGGGGCAGAATGGAGAGAGGCAAGCGTTGAGGGTTGGTTGTGAATGAACACAAAGCCTCAAGGCAGCAACGGTTTTGTACAAGTCAAAAAAGGAAAGCGATGATATACACAGCTTCTTTAGACCCCAAACACCCTCTACCTCCATTTACATCTCCGTCAGCCTCAGAGGCCATTGACTTCCAAAAAATCAGTCAACCTCATAATGCCTGCACCCAACTATTGAATATAATGAATGCACGGAAAACCAACTAGCTAGGGCTAGATAACTCAAAACACTTGCCAGACATCGGTTTATTTTTATACTTGATGGTGGTTACTGAGCGCAGGTCACCAGGTGTCCAGGGTCCTTTTCCCACTCGAGGCTGGGCACGTCCATAGGGTCGATCTTGTAGCCGGACTCGGAGGACTCCTAATCCCACCTTGCCCACCTGCAGAAAATTTGGCCGATACCTTTGAACATTTATCCTCTTCGTGAAAACTTCGAGGGTTGCAACGCTGATGCGCCGATGACCGATGCAGCTGCTGCGCTTTTAAATTCTTGTCACACTGCCCGTGGCAATATCTGATATGTGCCTTCAATTGAAAAGTCCTGAAACATGTACGTACAAAACTGGGTCTGAACATTCCTTGCAGCATAATAACAACAGTACTTGAACCGCCTGACCCAGGTGTAACATTCTCTTGAGAGAACCCCCGTGGCAGGGGTCCGAAAGCGGAAAATTGTCGACCCCGTGTGAATCTTCAAAGTTGTAACTTCAAAGTACCTCTCCAGGTGTCCGTACCCTGATCATCCCCCTAGCCGTCAGTCACAATCCGCAGTGCTACAACCGCACTTAACCCATTGATCCGATCCCGATCTTGAAGTTTTTCAGCCGCTGAAAATTGCCAGGACCAAGTTTGCCACGTGTGGTCCGGGGACATGATCAACCACCAGCTGAAGACCTGGGTCAACTTTAGCACGCCAGAAGCTCGAAGCGTCGTACGCAAAATACTTGCCTCAGCTCCTCATCGTGAACTTGGGCTCAAGACGCACGAGATCTACGAAAGAGCACATGAGGAGTTCCCAGATGTAACTACAGACATACCAGCAGGGAAGCCGATCCCCACTGGCCTTCGCGACCATGGAGGCAGGTTTAAACCCGCTAAAGCTATGCCTCTCCCTCCTAAGCTAGATCACGCAATTCGTTCAGTAAAGTGAGCATGTTCTTTTCATCTGAATGAAAAATTGAACAAGGACACAGATACCTGAAGAAGACAATCCTCGAGGAAATGGCGATGGCGAAGGAAATTGAGAAAGTACACATAAAACGAGGAAAACTTCATGAAGACGGCACTCGTGATATATCTATCGTATCTAAGGCATATGGCAAGACAGAAATCACGAGTGACTTAGATATGCCCATATCCAATGTCTGGCACTGGAGGTTGACACCGGACTACAAGACCAAGATAAATAACTACCCCGAACCTCCAATAGAAAAAATCCTTTGGAAACCGGGAGAGAAAGAATCTAGAAGGAAGGCTTACAGGAGCGTAGGTTCCGTGCTTCTACAGCAGACCAAGAAATACGAAAAGCCAACGAAGGAGACTGGGGAGTCGGACCTGCCGAAGGGGATGGATGCTGACAACGACGTGGTTTTACAACAGACCAAGAAATATGAAAATCCGATGGAGGAGACTGGAAAGCTGGACGTACCGGAGGGGATCAAAGCTGACAATGATGTAGCGAAAAGATTCAAGGCTCCCGAGTTTCCTGCATTCGGCCACTAGCAGCATTTTTTGCTCAGCACGAACCACTTTGAGCCTGTATCCGTTCATCGTGCGTCATGCCTAGTTGCCGATGAAACCGAACTGACATGTGTACCATAGTCCAGGCCTCTCATGCGCCCAAGTGTCGTAGGGCTTGTGTCTTGATCAATCGTACATCTAGGGTATCAGCAGCCTATCACAGGAAGATCTGATCCCATAGTTCTCACTTCCGTCCACACATACCAAAATCGTACATTCCACCATAGCAAATATTGATCCTATTGCATTTCAAACATCTATTTTCTTTGCACGTCTGTACATTATTTAGTCCCAGATCCGTATACGGCCAGACAACGTTCTTCAAAGGCTTGCACCATCAGCCTAGACACCTTTCCAAAAAACTTGGCAGAGAGAGTAGAGTGCAACGGATTTTCAAATGCGAAGGCGATATCCAGTGTGACAAGAGTGGGACCGGCGTCAGGAGCATGGCTATCCATGGGTACGGAGTTCCTGGCATCACCATGGAGCGGTGGACTACTGGAAAGGTGAGGGGATATTGATGAAGCTGGTTGGAAGCGCCATGCTGTTTGAAGGGTCTTGAAGAGAGGGGTTGAACTCGACGCTTCAGCCTGTAATTTCAAGAAGTTGTGACCGTGCACTCCACCAGAATGACGTGAACTGACATGGACGGATTCACAAGGTCGGCATGTCACCCTGCTAACATAACTCTCATGAAATGCCAAGAAACCGACCATTAACTCCGCGTCCATTGTGACCACACCATCCTGGCCCACATGTCGTTCCAAGATTCTTGAGCCAGTGCAATATGGCACAAAACTAGAATATGAACCAACATCTGCAACTAAGTTGTATAGATCTATGCGTCTGTAACTTGGGGCACCAATCAGTCCTGACGAATGTAGATATGATCGTCGAGCACAACATACGGAAAAATCTTGCGTTCGTGATAAGTTTGTGTTGCTGGGTGCTCATCAGAGTCGGATGATGAGGGGGAGAAGTTCGGAAGGTTGAAGAAGCCTCTCTGATGGGAGGCCTTGCGACCGGTGGCGTATAAACGCTGTCGCACAAGTCGCAGCATCAAGCGAGCTGTTTATTAAGTGATGATCGATGAAACACCAGTAAACGGCCTCAGATGGAACTTTGATGCCGTAACATTGGGTGCCACACCTACCTCATGATGGTTTCTCAGATCTTCGGAGCAACTGACGAGCATTTGGGCAGTGGGCACACTAGTACTAATCTAGCATATGGCACAAGGATGAATTAATGATGATCAAGAACGGGGACGGGATACCCCAGACGAACTCATTTGGAGCACCACGGGTCGAGGTATCAGAATAGAAAAAAGGTGCAAAAGGAATAGGCCAAACTTTCAAAAAGCCAAATCCCGGCATGATCGTGCACGCATACGTCGAGCTCGTTGTAATACGTTGAAAATGATAATGATGCATGGGGATACTGCCTTCCGAGTATGATATCAAGCGAGCTGCTCCCACAGAAACAATCAATACGCTAAGATCCTCGGGCTGTGCGAGAATTCAAAGATCAACAAGATCAAAAACCCGGGATGTTGATAACCCCTTTTCCTGTGCGCTTAGCGATCAGAACGTGGACCGCGGTGCTTCTGAACTGATAACAGAGCGGCATACTTCTATGGTCTAGAAAGGTCTAACTGATTATCTTTAGAGTTAGATAAAAAGTAACACCTGACAGGCGGACCTGTCAACAGGATGAATTATCTGCGTACCTTGTACATTGGTCAACGCTGGGGTCCGAGTCTGTGCTGCGAATGACAGCTGCTAGCCGTCGCATTGGGAAAAAAACTAGCTATTCAAGAAATTTCAGGCTGATCTTAACCTGTGCTCATGCAGATCAAGAAGTTACATCTCAAGGTTGCGGAGATCAAAAAAATGTCGAGATAAGTTAAGAGAACTGCAAAATAAACCTCGCACACATATACGGAAGAGGGCGTAGACGATCTCTTAATACCTCCAAGAATTGCACAACAGGACAATTCATGTTGCAAACAACTCGGCATTCTCTGGGCAGTCCCTTGCGATCTTCAGGGGAACATATCAGGCACTGGAAATAAGGAAGAAGACAGATAAGACGCACATGCCCCTCTTGTGAGCACTTGTAACAAGTCTTGCTCTTAGTCGCTCCAGATGTTCCATCGGCCAAAGTCGAGCCCGGAGTGGCGAGACAGTCCCTAAGTTTTAATTTTTTTAGTGTCGATTTGCGATAAAATTGAGACTCTTCACCTTGCCATATGATTGGGTCCTCCACATCGGTAACATTTGACCGGAGGGAGAGTAGATGTGTTCAGGGCACGTCCCGGGGGAGGTGCACGGGAAGCAAACCCGGTCCCTGATACTCCAGTAGCCCCACTCGGACAAACGCGAGCAATGTGTCCAAGCCGACCGCAATTCTGATATAAGGCAAGGTTCAACCGTGCTCAAGCAACAGCGCTCCCGACAAGCTGTAAACGTACGTAGCATTTTTGATTACCGCTTTGAACCCTCAAATTGGGACACTCTGCCTGAATATGACCAACACCACCACAGGAGTAACACTGCTTTGCAGCAACAGTACGAGGCAACGGACAAGCAGAAGACTCATGACCAGGTTGACGACAATTGTAGCAGAGGCGCTGCTCAGAAGAGCAATTTTCAGCAATGTGACCCACTGGAGCAACATTAGATTGTACAAAAGATGAGCGATGACGCAGGAAGAACTTGCAGTTTCCGCACTTGAAGCATCCCTTCCTGGAAAACTGATACGCCATATCTACAGTCTCAGATCCTTCTGAACAGAAACGAAGAATAAGACAAAATTATTGCAGAGAGCACATGCATTCGCACCTCAACACTTCCCTCTTCCAGCGAACCACTAAACTTCTCTTCCCACCTTACTTTGACGAGGACGAGGGGGTGACGATGAGGAACTGGTTCAATATGAGCGTTAGACGTCAATTTCGTAACCCGCGTATTTGCAACCTGCCCTGAAGCAGTAAGTAACCCCAGTGGACCCTGTGGCGCAACCTAACCTCGAATACTTAATCCGCTAGATTTCACCAGATTACTTCAAGGGCTTTGTGAATGGCTTCTCTCGTCTCCGAATCACCTGCTTCCTAATGGGCCATCAGCAGATGGCAACACGTTCAGTGCGGCACGATCGCCTCTTAAAATGAACCGCCGAGGTTGATTGTCGCGCTCTTGTCAGTAGGTCAAACTGATTGGATCGATCCGGGGTGCTCATCCTTGCGGGACAGCACCCTAAATCAACCAACCAGAATTCTGGTCATTTTCTTGAGCAAACTCCCAAATGCGATCTGGCCTATTTTGGCGGGCACACATGTCTTGAAACATTCACGCCATCTTATCGATAGCAACAAATGCCTTCCTCATGTTGTTGCCCTGTCTCTCGAGATCTAGGGTTACATATGCAACCGGCTCTTATAAAAGCATGGGTGCGCAAGGCTGTTTTTTCTTTAGGACCCACAGTTCTCACCTGACGGATAGTCAACATTAAGGTCGGTAATGCCGTACACATTGCGATCTTATCATATTGACAAGTCTACCTTGTAGTCTTGACCTTCCAGCGGGTAGCCGACCTTCGCGCGCTCGCGCATCGCGCTTCTTGTATGGGCGCTGAGGGATATCCGTTCAGGTAGACTTTCGCTTAGCTTGATGATATTTTTTGTGTTTCTAGACCTAACGGTCCACACAGAATCATCCTTCTTTTCTGACACCCCTCCCCGCCCCCACAAGAAACGGCGTATCGAGCGACCTAAGCACGGTTCAGCGTATGAGAGGGGGATCAATGGCGACATCCCCAGGTTTCATGCCGCAATCCCGCTTTCACACATCAGAAATGTCAAGTCTATGCTTTATGCCTTATGCCTATGCATTGATCCATATGGACATAATTAGCTGCCTACAGTTTACAGTTGGGTTGACCACGTTTAACTTTACACACGCCCTGGGCTACTGGTACAAAGCCTACGTATCTTGTGTTTTGGTAACTTCGACGTAAATTAAAAGCACACGTGAACGTGAGACAAGTCTGAGCACGCTTTTTAATTAAAAGACGCTCAAGTTGCGCAACAGCTGAACTAAGCGGCTGCCATATAAGAAATGTTGTTAGCCACTGCCTGACATTGTGACCAGTGGTCGCTGCGACCTTGATCAGCTTTTTTCCTTGGACTGTCTAGCCTATCGGTCTACTAGCTAGGGGAGACTACAGGACTGTGACCGCTGTCGCAGACCCACAGGAGGGCCCACCAGTTGACTGGCAGCCGATATATTCTGGCCTGTGCTCAGTGTCCGTAAGCTTGCAACCGTAGGCGCGAGTCTTGGCTGGCCTGTTGACGTCGCAACTGTTAAGCGTGTCTGGGGCCATCGGCTTTTCGGCGCCACCCTTACCACGCAACAGTCAGACATTAATCTGGGAGTTCTTCCGAACTCAAACTCAAATGACTGCCGGTTCTATCGTGGTTTATCGGTTATCTCTTGTCTGGCATCCATGCACAAACGAACAGGCGAAACCAGAGCATTAATGCGGGCCTATTGGGGCACATCTATTATGAAACTTGCCCGCAGTTTGTCGAGTACGGCACCCAGGCTGGTCATTTTGAATCGACACTTAGGTAAGATGTTATATCGGGTCCCTCGAATGCAGTTGTGGGAAGTATGCTGACTATTACTTATGTATAGCTTGCTATTGTCTCAATGTGATCAGCTGCTTATCGCAACCCTGACGGTCGCAG
>QLOO01003068.1:0-14752 GCA_003313855.1 Suillus sp. MG131 | reverse complement strand
GCAGGAAGAACTGCTAGATGGTGCACGATGAACGGCAGTGACGCGAAGATGGTGCCAGAGCAGTTGCGGTGAAATTGTGGCAGCCGACACTGGCAAAGTTGGACTGCAAAGTCGAGCGAAATGATTGGAAGGGTCAGGAGCAAAGCTGGAAGCAATGCAATCTCGCGGAGAACCACACATGGCATCTGATGACGGTCCTAAGATGAGCAGTCCTGCATGCGAATCCCGCTCGGTATTGAACGCTCAGCAGCATCCCGCACGGTGGCGCCCGGAACATTGTCTGAGGCTCTCTGCAGCACGCTCGCACTGCTCAAAGCTTCGGCAGCTCAACCAGGCCATATCATCAATCGCTCTACCCACGCCGATCGTCCCCAGAATTTTCCATCAGTATCTCGCCCCGCACTGGACTCGGACTGTTCGACCGCCCGCCTGACACCCGGTCTCCTCCGCTTTTGGGAATGCTTCAGTAAGCTTGTGCTGGACCTGCCTTGAATGGGCAACACACATCCTACTATCAAAGTTTGCGTGTGTCCATTCTAACTCACTCTAGTGTTATCACTCTGATATCTGCGTGTACATTTTGGCAACCGGTCAGTATCGTCACCAGCACGATGAATAGCCTCCGAGTTAGAGAAGCACTGGTAGATATTTGAGGTTAGTCTTGTACTGCGATTTGGTATTTATTATCAAGCTGTTAACGTTGCAGGCCTAGGCTCAAGCTCAAACTGGGCGACCCCTCTAGTTCACGGCGGCGTCCGACTCGGCATTTGTTAAGTTCGTCGATTTCCTCCTGATCTTACCAACTCCAGTCTCTAGCAGTGTAGGCTAACGTATGACAGAAAGTTGATCATTATGCTATATAGTTAAAGTTACAGGGTCGCGCCGCAGGTTATCTTTGCCGGACGATGGGCTGCACAATGCTCAGCTGTCAATTTCGTGATCTTGCACCTGCAGGGTGAGCATATGCGGCATCCTCCCGGGGCCATCCACTGTATTTCACTATATCTACTACATTATATTTGATACTGATATGTTTGATACTTATCGGGACTAGTCGATGGAGTACGAGATTCAACGTATCATACGCCGCACAAAGCTCCATCCACATTGTGAGTCCTCATCTTGCTACGCGTTGTGCTTACTAGTGAAGCGTTTCGGGACTTCAAACTGAATGATGACGAGCTTGGGATATTTTTGAACCAGTGCAATATTACAATAACGTGCTTCAAAACACCCAAACACCCTACTGTTAGTCTGACGTGGTCGTGTTGCAGTAATAATAGTCCTATTGAAAACTGAGATTAACTGCGCTATCGAGTCGAGTCGTGACGCTTACCGCGACGGTGTAGCAACAAGATATTACATAGCCACTTGTGCAGTTCCCTGAGTAGCTTTGGCACTGATCATCATCAACATAACCCGGGTCAGACGAATCCTTTTGCAACACAGGTAAGTATAGGTGTCTTTCGACGCTCATGAATCTTCCTCACCTCCTCGCAGCAACGAGTCTCGCCGTCACCACAACTGGTCGAATTGGATGAGGTCATAATCACAGCGGCCATAACATAGGCTTGGAAAAGGAAAAGGAAGATAACAGAGATCGTAAAGATGCGAGCGAACATGCCGATGTGTGTTGAGGTCTAAGTGAGTGTCGTTCCATGGGCAGATGCAGCCTTTTTAAACATGCCTCTCGTGAACGCTTCTTAGCGGAACCGAATTGAGCAGTGTCAGTAAAGTGAGTTGAAACTTGAAGGTTGAATTTGAATGACTTCACACCTGATGTCACTAGGCGCTCGCCGAGGGGTCCCCGAGGCTGCGTTGCAAGCACCTCCATGTCAAAAATTGACTGCGGCCCTTGTCAGCATGGGTGGAGACCTGTCTGCAGGCAAAATATGATTTACGTCAGTTTCGCATTCGATGTTAAGATTTACCACACCTTCGATGTTGTCGAAGCTCTATTTTCACAGGCAGCCGGACAGTCATACCTGTTGTTATGGTAAACTACCTTGTAGACATCACTCATCTCCGTTTATCATCAGGCCAAGTAGCATCCAGTAGTAAATTTAACCAAACAACAACAAACCTATGACGGTGATGGTGGAGACCCACAGTGGAGTTCATTTCAAGCTACTCGCCGAAGCCCGAATAAGCTCCCGTAAGTGTCAATTTTCGTTGCATTTCCTGGGAGATCCATTCTTCTGTTGCAAAAGAGGTATAGACGGATATGGAGCGACCGCTTTACTCTCGTGAGGCTATAACGTACTGTGAAGTTCGATCATTCACTTTGAAAACGTCATACTTGGGCCCTAGTATTATGACACGCCTTATCATCCAGTGGCAAACAGCCCACGTCAGGTGAGAAATCACAAATGACCAGAATAGTTGATGAGAAGCAAAGGGTGTTAGATGCGACGGCCCAACGCGGTAGACTGCGACACCGTGTCAGCAATAGGGGTCCAGGTGTCGATGTTCTCTTCTGAAAAATTTGGCTCCACTATATTTGACGACTACCTCAGAGGTAATACATGAGGCATTAATATTGTGAGCGTCACCAAATTTCTGAGGCAGCCATAATTTCTGCGGTATTACAGAAGTGCGCTCCATTCCTAGAAATCATCGACGCAACTTCGATCACAATGCCCTTTTTTACTGCGCTGGCCCCAATTGCAACATCGGATTGAGAATGATCATTTGTTTCCGAAAGGCAGGTGCATCTTTCTCCAATAAGACCTTGCGAACTTCGTTGCGACCAAATCATGGAACATCCTGATAAGCCAACATCGTTAATACAGTCTTTAGAACATTATATGATCTGGCCTGAACCTGAAAAGAACACCTTCACGAGTCAGGGATAAACATACGTTTGATAGTAGCATGAATGGAGGTACGATAATGATTCCTGGTATTCGAAGGGATTTATCATTCTATCGTAATCTTCAAAGACATCAAAGAAAGAATAAAATCAACGGGTCAAATAACTCTTTGCATGTATACCTTCTCCAGGAAAATGTATTCAGATGATGATGGTAAACGTGCAAGAAGGAAGTTGCCTCTACCAAGCAATTTTTTTGTCCAAAAAGAGGGAACGGGAATCCGAGCGGCTAATGGAACGCCTGATGGTGTGTTCAGGGAACACCAATGATATCAATGGTAGGGGCAACTCACAGAAACAGCTGCGCTTGTGCTTGCAGCATAGTGTATAAATGGAGCCCTGCAGATGCACGATATACCTGACAACTAAAAGACGATCGATGATTTAGCGTTGGACGACGAAGCGCAGCCCATATCAAATACGAGGAAGAAGAGGTTCAATAAGTGGAGTATCTTGGGCTCATGGGAACAGCTCCAATGGTCATAAGGAAGAGGATGAGAAACCCATACGCGACCATAGACTCGGTCTCACTGATGTGTTGGGCTCAGCGATCACTTATCACTCAAATAGTATGAACAAGTTCGATCGGGCATCGCGTGAGTACCTTAGAGTGACGCCAGCTGTTGCGAATACCAGGTGTCGCGGTGAGACTCTGAGCCTGAGCCGTTGAGCTGTGGTGGTGGCAGCTTCTACGCACATATCATTGTCAGGTGATAGTGACTCGTTGATATTGTTTTAGATTTCACCGTGTTGTAGTATTTAGTATTTTGCATTTATAACCATTATCTTACTTACTAGCCTCTGCAGTTCCCCATGGAACGTATTCTGAATCGTGCAGTGAATAGAAGGAAGGGGATCGTGCTGGGCGCCTAGTACTAGCCGTAAGTACATCGGACAAAATCAAATTTGGTTCGTGATGAGCGGCTAAAAGGGGCACTTGTAACTCTTGCCACTTGGTAGTAGCTACGGTGAGATGATACCATCGTCGTCGACCCAAGGCATGGGCAGTACAATCCTTTGTACCTGCACACCTGGGGGAGATGCGGTTGAGGGCGGAAACATCGATGTTGAATAACTCCGTGAGCCAGATCGTGTCTGGTGTTGTCGGCGGCATAACGGGTGTTCTGGACAAGTAAAGCATGATGGATTGATGGGTAATGAACAACCCGTTTGAGTTAATTGAGGTTTAAGTGACACCTCGTTGCTGCCACGTTGGCGAATGCCAGGAAGTTGGCCCGTTCGTGGTTAAGAGGTTTTTGCTGCTGTTACTCGGGTAAGTCAGAGGGAGATTTGCAGCTGACGAGGTTTTCGAGGTCTTTCGTTACGTTCTTACGTTACGCTTGTTTGCGGGAGCTTGAGGGAGCCGAAGTACTTCGGAAGGATAAGTTACGGGGCACCCGGATCACTCGTTACAATTAAACTCACTTCACTGAGACTGGCTAGTCCACAGTTTCAGTGTAGTAAAATGTACACGTTCAGGTTATTATTAAGCCCCATGCCGCGTTTGCTTAAATGGCACTCATCTGAACCTTCAATGGGTAAATCGACATGTTCGTTCGTGCTTCGGTGATTTTTGCCATCTTGCTTCTCGTTTCGCAAGCCAGTGTTAAGGCATCAACTAATTCGACCGACTGTGGTGAAGGTACAGCTCGCTGCTGCGAGGAGGTGAGAAGCATCAATGAATGGCGAAATACATTTGCGCTTACATGCGTTATCAAGGATTCATCTGACCCGGATAACGTTGACGATGACCAATGCCAAAGCTACTCAGAGCCTTGTGCAAGTGGATACGTCGCAGCTTGCTGCTACGCCATCTCCTCCGTGGTGAGCGATACAACCTAACCCACCGGCGCAGTCGATCTGAGTTGGTAACAGGACTATTACTACTGTAATCAGACTGGGTCAAATTGACGGCTAGGTTTTTAAGAGCACGTTACCTTTGAAGTTGAAGGGCATCCGTTGCCCTGAATTTTTGAATAGAACTTACCGCGTGTCATAAATATATAATGACACACTGGTGCAACATGTGTCTTTGACTCCCTCACCTTCATACAGTGCGAAGTGCACATTAGGACGCTCAAGCCGCAGTACCAAGTGTAACTCGCATGAAGCCTCGAGGCACGTGTTCCGGGAACTACCTGTGACACTGAGATAGAAATGAAGTTGTGTCTTGTGCGGACCTTCTAGTGCGACTTCCCCTGAAAATGAACGTGAACTCTCGTTACATTCCATCAATTAGTAGCACTTACACAATGGGTGTGCCCAGAAGTAGCAAATAAAACGGCGATGATAGCGCAATTGATACCCAAACCCAAACATTGATTTTCCGGTGGCCACGGGCTAAATTTGGGCTCCATGCTAAAATAAAAGTCACTGCAATACTGATCCTCCTAATGATATACACCAAACAATTACAATAGTTGAATAGGGAGGGGCTATGCAATGAGTCTGCCGTGCCCTATTACTCGTCCGAAATGCTTCGGTTCCCTGGAACTGCATTACTTCAGGGTATGAGCAATCACCGCTCAAACCGAGTGGGCAATTGGATAGGTATGAATTGGACTACACGAAGGGAGATAAGCATTTTATCGAACGAGTTGACTCGGGACATACATGGATATTAAGAGGAGTGAGTAGTGGGCACAGTGTTGGGAGGCAAGGTCGACATTGACAGACGGCGTCAGCGAAAGAATAACTGTTAAAACACGCATGAGTAACGAAGATGAGCGTCTTGCATGGGCCTGGAGCGTATTGAATTTCTGCAGTGACACAACTTCTAGGAACCAAGAAATTTTGAACGAGTAACAGCCTGAGGGAACTGCCGGACTGGTCAGTTTCCCGCGTGCCTTGAAGTAACTTCGGACTAGTGACAGGAGACGCTTGACTCCGGAAATAATGCTAGTCCAGCTGTACGATGATGGCAGACCATCCAGATCATCACCAGTTGAGGATGCATCACATACCTAAACACTTTATTTAGCAGAAGACAGTCTCACTCTGCCCCACCGTTTGGCCTTGAAGCGGCTGCCAAAGACAGGCCAGAAATGTGCCACCCTGACATGTAAACTGCGGTCCAAGCTAGATGTGCAGTTACACTACGGAACATCTAGTCTAGCGGAATTTCCCGGTAACTTTATAGAGACACATCACGACGAGCTTAAAGTTTAAACCAACCCGAACCGTGGCGTGTCCTTCCAGATATCATATAGCTTTCAGTGTCCTCTAAAATTTTTTCTTTCAGTGCATTCAGTTCCCGCAAACAGCGGTCTATCGCCAGTCATCTGTCCCTGATTCCTGCAGACCATCATTTTATATATAGCCCACCGTGTGACACATGCCAGCAAGCCGAAAACTTAATTCGGGTGAGGAAATTAAATCTTTTCACAACTTGAAGGTATCTATATCTTACACAATACTTCTGTGGTTAATTCTGCCACTCCACTGCTGCTACTGACTTGGACCTAAATCTCCATGAGGTAGTTGGTGAGATGGTGCATCTTTGGATTTAAAGAGGCGCTATGTAGCATAGGCATCAAGACTCAAATCATAATCTGCATTACTCTAGAAACCAGAGAAAAAGAAAGTATTGTTGTCTTCCTTTTAGTTATTTGGTCTAGCACTCTACACCCCCACATAAGTAGTGTAAATGGGTCTTTTGCATGAATCTAGGGATCTGCATGGGTAAACCCCCAGGTGTTGGAGGTTGTACCCATACCTGTATCCATAGAAATACCCATACCCCAATAGTGGGTATGGGTTTTGTGATGGGTATGAGGGTACAAGACCCGGGGTATGACCCAACAAGGGTATACCCATGGGTACAAGTAGAATAGAGCAATAAACTATGACATGGTGTAGTAGTACCTATTCTACTCAGTGATAATGCAGTCCCAGCCTTCGTCGAGCTCCTCTTCATCAACTTTAACATCAGGCAAAGAAGTCACCTTCAAAACATCTTCATTCTTGATCAAGTTGAGTTGACTCCACAAACCAAGGCAAAGAAGAGTGCGTGTTGACTGAGCTGTGAGCCGTGAGTGTACATGAGAAAGCAAAAGCTGACCTCAGCTGAATAGCCATTCAACATCCACTGAAGTTGCTAACAAATAATTAGTAGGGCAATAAATAACCATCAGAGTGATGGAGCTTACCAGGGATAGTCAGATAATCCAAAGCCATGCAGGAGAGATGAGGAAAAGAGCCACAATGTTCATGCCACCATGCAATTGCATTGTCGGCACGCTTCACATCAGTACTAAAGTAGCAATCTACCTCATCACAGAGGTCAGTAGATTTGGGTGGTGCGAGAGTGGGTATATGATCAAAGATATTCTTGCTCTAGGAATAAGATGACATTAGTGATGGAAACAACAACAAAGAGATAGAGCATACCTTGGAAGAATCAACATCCATTGAGCCAGCAAGCTCCTCATCTATCTCAGTGTCCACATCATTGTTGATGTCCAGAATTGAGTAAGAGTGGTCAAATTCCTCATGCACCAGATGTTCAGCAGTGTTGATCCACTCTTCTGTCCATCCAGCATTCTTGAAGTAGGATAGTTTATGGCATGGATGCAGAACTATTATATGATTAGTGAAGGAAGCAAGGAAGTGAAAAGAAAACATGCACCCATTGCTATACGATATACTTTGGATTTATCAGTGAGCTTGTAGTAGCAGTTCAGAGTTTTCTTGGTGAGATGCACAGCCGCACAAATAGAGGCATGATATTTCTGGTTGGAAGAATAACTTGTGAGTGTCTCATGGATTAAATCCATGACAGAAATCACAGTGGCCAAGTTTGGCATGGAGTGAGAGAAGAATGTAGTTGCATCTTTGAGATTCTATAATGTTAACCTTAGTCAATTGTGTTATAAACATATGTAAACAAATACCTTTAGCATATCACAAAGCTGCTGTGCTATCTCCCATTCAACGTTGGTGAGTTCAAACTTGTGCAAATCTAAGCCTCAGCTTTGTGTTACAATGTCAATTGCATCCTGATGGTCCAGCGCATATTTCAACATGTCAAAGATTGAATTCTACTGGGTAGCAATATCCCATGGCATATTGGTGATGGATTGGCCAGATGCATGCAGTGCTTTGTGCCATGTGGGAAGGAGTATGGTAGTCAAGTGAATGAGTTTGTAAGCAAGCTTGCACAGCTAGATTCTGGAATGTCAATTGCAAAGGTGTGCATTGCCTGTTTTCACTCACCTTCACTAATACTAACTTTACTGGTTGAATCTCTTGCTGCAGCTCATTCCTCTCCTGCTCTGGCAGCAAACTTACTTCATCTACCCATCCCTTGTTATTATCATCATCTACAGCACCCCCATATTCTTTGGGGATCACATTTTCAGTCTCAGCACTCACCTCGTCATTGAAATCATCCTCTGGCTCAAATTCCAAGTCCTCCTCAAGCACCCAATTGGCATCTTTCTTCGTCATGTCAAACTCTCTTATCAATGACTTAGCAATGAGGTTGATGGTATGCAAGAAACATCAAGTATGATTTGGGGTTCCAGGAAACAATGCACTGCAGGCATTTTCCCATTTTTCTTCAAAAAACATCCAAAAAACATTGATTGAGAGGATAGAAATTTCCTCTCATGTTGCCTGTTAAAACATTGAAAAAAATTCATTCATGTGTTAAAGATTTTCTGTGCATGGGACATAATACAAAAATTGGACATGTTCCTCCAAGGATGATACTGGATTTTCCATCTATTTTCTTTTAAACAGCAGCTTACAATGAGGTTAAATTTCTTGTCTGTGTTTTCAAATATATACAAAACATTTGAAAAACATAGCATATTTGGACAAAAATTTTACATTATTGTAAGCTGCTTTTTAAAAGACAATAGATAAAAAAATCCAGTATTATCCTTGAAGGAACATGTCCAATTTTTGTATCATGTTCAATGCACAGAAAATCTTTAACACATGAATTAATTTTTTTCAATGTTTTGACAGGCAACATGAGAGGAAATTTCTATCTTCTCAATCAATGTTTTTTGGATGTTTTTTGAAGAAAAATAGGAAAATGCCTGCAGTGATGGAAGCATATTGGCCAGCCTTTCAACCATCACTGTGTTGTTAGAGGCATTATCACAAGTGATGCTGAGTATGTGAATGTGTATCCTGCTGGTGAGTGACAGCCCTCAAACTAACAATTAACTAACTTTCTCTGATATCCCATACTCCTCCAGAATGTCCACAAATGTTTGCACAAGTTCCTCTCCTGTGTGCAACTTGGATTCAATTAGCTGGACAGTTCATTAATATATTGTAAGTGACTATGCACCTTTGCAACCTCAATAATATCTAATGGCAATGTTAGTGGCTTTCCATTGTGTTTGAAGTGGACTGAAACTGCAACAAATGCTCTGTGGTTGGGCAATGTCCAGCCATCAGTAGTGAAGTTGACTTTTCCTGGGTATCCCTAGTATGTGCATGTTATTTTATATGTTTTTGACTTCAGGGATGACTTACCTTGATCATCATAGCCATCCGCACTCATGTCCATGCAAAAACCATTCAAACATCCCTAGTGACAGTAGAAGGAGATGGTATGTAGTATTCTGGCCGTCCTGTTTTCATAAGTGACTGAAACCCTTTGTCTTTGATGATTTTGAATGGCCGCAGGCTTTCAGAGACCCAATGGACAAGTTCGGCCCTATCAATTGAGTCAGTACATACCCTTGATGCAATCAGGGTCCACATACTTTGTCTCAGCTCATGTATGCTGCCAATGAGAGTAAGTCACCTTTCCTTTGCCCTTGCATTCAAACAAGGCCATAATTGACCCATTGCACAGGAAGCTGCCAACAATATTTTTTCGAACTTCATTAGCATCTTTGGCCTGGTCGGCAGCTTGCAGAACATCCTCTCCCCAACATGCTTGAACATGTTTTTGCATGTTTCCAGTGGAATGGGCATCACCCTTATCCAGGAAATGTTGGACTTTGGCCTTACATCCTTTCACCTGACATTTGAATTCATGTGCATGCCATCCTTCGATTTCAACAATGTTTGGTGTTGGACCACAGAAGGCATAGACTGGTGAGACCCACTCTTGCATGAGACATTCTAATGATGTTGCATTAAATTAATGTTCATTTACAGATTTATTGATGTACTTAGTTTGTCTTACGGATTTTGTTCTTTCTCCCCACTTTGCTATTTCTCATCACTCTCTCTCAGGCCAGCATCAGCACTGTCTGCATACAAGGCTTCCTCCTCCTCTGTGTGAATGACTGCACGTCAACTTTTGTCAGTCAGAGGGGAGGTTGATGTAACAGATGTCACTGATATTGGTGATGTCGATGGCAGTGACACTGTGGTGGGAGTGGTATCAGCAGGTTGGTTCGTTTTTGCCTTCTTCAGCTGAGTATTGATGGTTTCTCCATTTACTTCAGGTTTATGTTTCTTTGATGAGATCTGTATGGTCTTCTCTTCCAAAGCAGCCTTTGCTTTGCCTGTCATCTTACTGACTTGTTTGGCTGTCACAGTGAAGAAGTTGGATTGTGACATGGTGGGTGATGTATGAAGTTGCAAGTGAAAATTTACATGCAGTGTAGTGGTGTATTAGATTCATATTGAGATATAACAATTTAGGTTTGACAGATGGCATGTTTGATGGATGTGTTTGAGTTGGGGGGTACCATTATAATTTAAGTTTAAAGTTTGATTTTTTTTTGGTGAAAACCCCTGCCTGGGGTATGGGTATAGGTACGGGTATGACTCAGCAGTACCCCTACCCATACCCCAGGGGTACCCATACCTGGGACCTGCATGGGTTACCCATACCCGTGCAGATCCCTAAGTCTATAAGACCTCAGTTGATCAATATATTGGCATCCCCATTGACTTTGACTTTGACTTTTTATCAACTTGAGATGGTCCCTCAAGCCAGGAATGTACAGGGACAGTACCTTTCATGGCCATTGAACCTTTCACACAGAAGGGAATTAAATGCAAGGTCAAGCACATGTACTGGCACAACGCAGAGTTACCCATATGGGTTCTTACTTGGGTCTCTCTTCATCATCAAGATGGCCAGTTGCTGCAGCAGGGCAGGCCACTCGATGAATGGCTGAATGTGGATGCTGTTCAATACAGGAAGGAAAAGACCAACTTCTTATACATGTGTCATCATAGCAGTCAACCCTCACTATCACACACAGACAGCTGGTCAATTGTGTGATCTGCCTCACATTGTGTCAGCTTGTTCTATGTGGGCAACCGTGGGACTTCCCTGACAGACACCATTGTATTTGAGACGTGGGTCCAGAGAAATATTCACCGCCTACTGTCACCAGAGCTCCTAGATGTATGACTGTTTTTCGGAATCTCGAATTAATGTCCATTTTCAAGTTCCCACTTCGTAATCTGTTCAAGGACTCGGTTCTTGCTTTCGCATTGCCTTCAAGGTTTGGTTCTTCAAATCAGTGCCAACACAGCATGACGCCGATCCCTAGTCTTCCTCACAGAACGGAGCATCTTTCTTGAGAGTAAAAACGCACAACGACATATGATATAGTGTACACAATAGCCACCAAGCTGCCGGTCATGCGTGCTTGCATCGTGATCTCGTCATGCATCATGACCGAGACCCAGGCCTCAGGCTGGCCTTTGCAATACCCCAACCACAATCATTTAATGTGAAAATTCATTGACTTACAAAATCAAGGGGGCGCCAGGTATTGGGGACGCTGTCCAAGGCAACAGCCGTGTCTTATATGACATGTCAGTATGACCAATATCTTCTGGAACAACTCAAGTCCCCAAGGGTTCTTTCAATCTACGATTTGAAAGCTGACCTCAGGGTTCCTGTTGAAATTGTGGTATCCGCTGGAACTTTGAGGTCATTTAGCGCTTTGCCTACCAGGAGAGAGAAATTGATTAGGGAGCGAGGGGTGTCACCTGAACGTTGAATAGCTGCATACAGCCTGATGCAGGGTTTGATTCACTAACTTGAAGTAGTAACTGCGGAACTGTGATGCGGTCCATGGATAGTTATAGTAAAGCGGAGTTCGAACGTCTTGTGGTGAGGCGGCAGATGCTTCCAACTTGAGGTCCTTTACACGAAATGCTGCTCGCAATGATCAAATTACTGGCTCGATGATTTACCCTAGTAACTTATCAATGGTGGGGAAACAGGCCTCGAGCGTCAGCCAACTACTTGGTGGTTGACTTGCTGGCACGACTAACATGGGTGAGGCTGACTGCCCCACAAACATAAGTGTTGCCCTACCCCTCTCTTGTCCTGAAACGACGAGACCAATGGCTGCCGCTGAAGACCCATTCAAACTCCTTGGTAGAGTCTCTGATGCTTTCGATAATCCTTCCTCCCGCGAGTCACGCAAAGACTTCCGCGTGAACACCATCAAGTTACACAGGCCCCAGACAGTATGTGGTCTCACCATGTGCGCCAGGGGCTAACATCATACCTACCCATCAGAGTGGCTCCAGTCAAGAAAGTCAAGTCCAGCATGCTCGCTATGCCCGCCGCGAGCCCTCTTTGTCCGACATCAGCTACATCTACGATGACGACGAACTCGCCGATGCATCGACGATCGGACACCGTTCATGCGTGTCGTCTGAGACAATCAAGAGCCTCACCAGAATTACCTCGTGTGACGATGCATTCTATGCCTGCGATGATACGATTGCCTTGGTATTTCCATATCTATCTCAGCATAGATCGCATTTGATAAGGTTCGATAGGATGAATCACTATGCAGCGAAATGACCAAGATGGTTTGTGAAACCCGTTCAGTGTCTCACTAAATAACCAATGTCTAGCAGCTGTTGTGCAGCGGCAGCCCGCTTGACAGACTCAACAACCTCGCTCGTGCCGAACTTAAGAAGACCGGCTGGTTCGAACGACCGTACGCACATAAAAACCATTCCAACCCTCACTCGCTCATTTTCCTCCAGTGACCAGTGGTCCATAGTCAACATGGGCCTTTCAAATCCAATAACGCACACACGCGGACCTATGTCTCCCCCTAAAACACCCCCGGCTGTCCCCTCCCCAATCCTCCCCTTCATACCCGCCATCACCGCCGTCCCACATCCATCCTTCACCCAAATAATACCATCCCCACAATCACCCACGAAGACGTACTCCCCTACCTCCTTCAAAGCCAGTACCCCAAATGGCAAATACAGCTCGAGCTCGCACGATAGTTTTCCCGATTTCAGCACACTGTCGTACGCCCCACGCGGCGAACCCGAGCCACCGAAACGTTTTGGTGTCAGTAGGCGCGTCAAGCAGCTCGTGAAGCGCGTCTTGCACGTCAACGTCGGCGTGCATCCAAGCAGGCGATCAAGACAATCTTTGCTTGTGGGTGTAGGCTTGCGGCCTGCTTCTATGGCTGGAGGGTCTTCAGGCACGTGGGCGTTTGCTAGTGTTGGATCTACGCATACTCAGGCGGGGAACCGGTGGAGTGGGCTTTGGCATTGACAGATTCGTTCATAACTTTTTCTTCTGAATTACTGTATAATCCTTTTATTCGCTCCAAGCATATTCACGATCAATTGGCTTCCATAGGGTGCATGTACTCGAGATAAGCTCTAATTAAGTATGCGATTCCTTCTACCAGTACCGATACAAATTACAAAATGATGGCATGTAAAATAGTCCAAGTCCATGCATAAAGTCATGCACAAATCAAAACCAAAAAAAAACGGTCATGAAGATGCCCAAGGCATCCTATATCAAAGCCTGCTCGACATAGAACTCCCTCGCATCAGCCAACAGCTCCACCAACGTCCCCAGCCAATCCTCCTCCACAACCGCCTTCTCCTTCGCCCACGCATCCAGCCTCACGCTCTTAACAGTCATAGCAAACGCAGCGCTTACAGGTCGGTGATCGCTTACATTCACCTCGTACCGTCGATAATGCAGTAGCTTCACCCGCTCCGGGTCCCTCGACCGCCACAGCACGCGGTCGCACCACGCCGGCACCCGTTTCTTCTCGCTCGTGTCGAACTCGTTCGAACGGCGGTCGTATTTATACGTGGGGCAAAAAGTCAGGGGACCCTCGTGGAATGAGCGGAGACGGAATCCGCGGTTGTGTTTCATTTCTTTCAGGAGCTGGTCATGTGTGTGCAGCGCTTCGAGGTCGCCGGAGTGGATGGAGGAGATGACGGCGTCGCGGCGTTGGTCGATGCGGTAGTTGAGGTCACCGTTGAGCTAAGAAATGATCGATCAGGGTCAGATTGAAAAAAAAGGAGGAAGGAATGGAATGAAACGCACGAAGACGATCTCATGATCTAGGACCATAGACCCATCTCCCCCTCCAACGTACGCAAGGGACTCATCAATAGCGTCCGACGACGGGAACACGGACTTTTCCTCCAGCATCGCAGTCACATCCGCATTGCGCTGCCGGACGTGATGCTGCCCAGCCGCAAGATGGCAATTGATGAAACAGATCGACGAATCGCCGATCACGCACCGTGCGACGATGCCTCCCTGCGCATACATCAGCACGCCTACAAAGATCATCAAAACCCAAAACACGACGCACCTTATTCCCGTACCTCCCACCCATCCCTCGCTTGATCGTCGTTATCGCCACATCCTTGAGCGCAGCCCTCTCCGAGTTCTTCACAAACATGCACGTGAAAAGCCCGACGAGGCTCTCGGTGTGTATCACCGTATACCCCTCCGCGAGCGCGCGCACGTCCTTCACGAGCCGGTCATGCCACCGCTTATAGCTCGAAGTCACCTTCTCCGATATCTTGCCTTCCTCGCCCTTTTTCTTTCCACCCAGCAACACAGTCTTTGCAGCCATCTTGCGGCTCTCGAGATCAATGAGCTCTTGGAATCCAAAGGAGATGATGTCAGGTGCGGGCGAGACGGATGTG